>WHYT01016795.1:315672-372759 GCA_009806455.1 Tetrax tetrax
TGCCGCCAAGGGCTCAGCGGCCTACCCCGCTCCGCTCCCCGCCGCCGCCGCCGCCGCCATGCTGGGCTGCCGCGGGCCGGCCCTCTGCACCGCGCTGCGGCGGGCAACGCCCGGCGCCTTCGCCTCCTTCCACTGCTCCGCTCGCCGCCGCCGCGCCGCCCGCGTCGCCGTGGTGAGTAACGGCGGCGGCGGCGGCGGGAGGAGAAGCCGGCGGTGGTGTTGGGAAGCGGGGGTTGGCCTGGCGTCGGGCCCAGGGAAGACTCGCACGGTGGCCGCGGCAGCGGCAAAGCCGCGGGAGAAGCCGGAATTGAGAAGATAAAGCTGTCTGGAATTGAGTGACTTAGAGGAAGGCAGAGCAGGAACGGGAAACGCGTAAAAAAAATTGGCTTCTGTAGGGTTGTTATTGAGTTATAAAGACCTGAACTTGAAACTACAGCATAATTGGGGGAGGCACAGGCAGCGCGCAGGAAAGCATTTAAACTGGGTCATGCCCTCCTGCAGGAAGGAGGTGGAGCGTGTCAAAAACACAAAAGAACGCGAGGAGGTGGAGGAGCTACGGGTTCCCCAAGGAAAATTTAGGCTGTAGGTAGCATCCCAAGTGGATGCACCGTTTTGGAGCTCAGGGAACAGCCTTTGAAGCTTGAGCTTTGCGTAGTCTTGACAGCATTAAATGTTAAAGAGTTAAGAAGGCATTACCTGCACGAAGAAGTCCACTTGGGGCAAAGTTGGCTCAAGAATGGGCAGAATGCCGGTCCAGATGTTTAAAAGGTAGCTTAGCAGGAATGCTGTTATTTTAGCAAATCACAACTTTTTGAATAGAGTGGAAAATGAATGTTATTGCTGATGTTAGTGACATAAATTTATGACTATAGCAGAAGGCAGGTTTGTCACCAAGCAGGCACTGAAATAACAGAAGGGTATCGTCTTTGAGTAATTTGGTTTCAGTGAGTTTCAAAAACATTTTAAAAGTGTTATTTACTGAAGATAACTTCAGTACAGTTGCATATTTGTTTATTCAGTCTAAATTAAATGAGAGAGAAAAAGTTGGTAAGTAGAAGGCAGCTCTTAAATATCAGAGCAGCAAAGTTGTAGTTACGATTAATGCAGACAGAAGAACATTCATGGATCTTACTCCTTTGGTGAAGTGATGGTAGGATGTCATGTCTGTGAGAGCAGAGGACTGGGTGTTGTGATCTGAAAGCCCGTTGGAGTCCAACGTTTCTAAGTAAGACAGTTTCAGTTGTGAGTGTCTTTTCATGTGTCTGTGATTGAAAACTTTCAAGCTTTTAAAAACTGAGAGAAAACCAGGAGGGAAGAGAGTAAAGCTTAATAAATAGATTATCTTTAGCTGGATTCTTTTTCTTTCAAAATGAACAATGAAACCAAAAACCCCACGAGAGTTCATATATGTACTTTCAGGAACTAAATAATCCTTTGGATTTTTTTTGTTTGTTCTTATAATCACTTTTTCCCCTGGATTTTTGAATATATTTTTTCTCCTTTCTTCTACTTTGTGAAAGACTTCTCTCTTCTCTCCACCTGCACAAGGATAGCTGATTGCTTTCTGCCTTTTATTCTCCAGTATGTATAAACCAGCGGAAAGTATTATTACTAGGGTAATAAGGAGAAGTATGGCTATTGTAGCATTATTGAATTAAAAGTGATTTAGCTATTGATCTCTGATGTGGATCCTCAAGGAACGTACAGCAGCAGGTAAAATAGTTTATCCTAAGTGCCACCTCGAAGTGCACTCCTATCCCACTTCTGTCTGATGAGAAGATATTTCACACAGATACAGACACTTCATAAATAGATGTATGACACTCTGAATAACCCGTTGTGTGCACAATAAAAACATACCTGAGGATATCATGCCAGTTTATTAACTCTGAGAAATAAATGCACAAGCCAGTGAATAAATATTAGTTATTTCTGAGACCTGTCTGTGATGGGTAGCTATAAATAGGAAATGCCAGTTCTGCAGTATGTCAGATGGTGACACCAGTGCTAATACCATGATGTTGCCTGGCTTAGTGAAGAGCCTGTTATTAAATTGTTTTGGGTTTTTTGAGGGGATGGAGGGAGGTCTGCTGTTTGGTTGGTTGGGTTGTTGTTTTTTTTTTTAAATCTTATAAGGCTTGTGAAAGATCCTGTAGGAAGTTTTGTATCACTTGAAATACTCTCTTCATTTTCTTGCTGCAGGTCCTGTCTGGTTGTGGTGTCTACGATGGCACAGAAATCCATGAGGCTTCAGCGTAAGTTGCTTTATGAAATGGTAGGCTCCAAAAAACTCTCCATTACGTTACGGCAGACTGTTGAATTTGGTTTTGCTCTCTGGCCATCAAAATTGCCCTGAAAGATGTATGATGAAGCTTCACAGTTTTCTCACAGTGTATCTGGGAGCAGGCTGCATTCTTGCAGTACTCGGTGATTATCAAAAGATGCAGCACAATGCATGTGATGCCAGAGCAATGAGTTTGAGAGAGGCTGTCTTTCCTTCGGGAACAGAAATTAAAAGTTTCAGAATAATCTCAAGGGAGTTAAGTAAAGACGTAATTTCATAATCACTGAGTTTCTGTTCCTGGGGCTGGAATTGTTAATACTCAAGTTGAATTGTTAACTCTTAGTGTTAATTGCTAAAAGGTGTTTCACCTAGACTTAGATTAAATGTACATGTCAGTATGTTAATTATGAGACTCTTCCATAACACCTGGGGACTTGTAATGAGAAAGGAAGTTCTTACTGTTCTTGATTGCCTGCATAATGGCACTGAACAAAGAAGCTTGTCTCTAGCTTACCTGACCCTATTTCCAAACTGACTTTCTGTTCTGCTTTGTGCTTTGGTGTTACATACAGGGATTCTGCTGCTGTGTGCTCAGTATGCTTTGGTAGGATGTGTGGTTTTCCTCTTCTTTCAAAATCAGGTGGCGGAATATTTGTAGCAAGACTTAGGTGCCAGATAAAGTGTCTCTTTTAAGGTTTTCAGCATATTTTTTCTCTATCTTTGTAGCATACTGGTACACCTCAGTCGTGGGGGAGCTGAGGTTCAGATGTATGCTCCAGATGTTCCTCAGATGCATGTCATTGACCACAGTAAAGGGCAACCAGCTGAAGCTGAGTCGAGGTAAAGTCTGTTTAATGTGTTTTCTGTGACTGTTGAGCCTCAGTCTCTTAGGCATTATTCAGACATAGCAGCCTGTAACCACTTGTAGCACTTTGCTGACTGACTTTAGTAGCTTTATGCTAGCTAGTATTTTGATTGAAGAGAAAATATTAAATGAGTTTTCTGGACTTGATTATACACAGTCTCTTAATGCCTGAGTTTCCCAGTAGTGGTATTTCAGAAGCATTAATAGCTTCAGTTATTGAGTACCACTGTTCTTCTTTCTTCCTCCCTTCCTCCTCTTTCTCTTCCTCTGCCAAAACTTTCTTCATGCTCTTCTGTGTGCAAAGGCTTTGTTCATCTCCTGTTTTGTTTCTGCTTCTTCAAGGAACGTTTTGGTGGAATCTGCAAGGATTGCTCGTGGCAAAATTGCAAGCCTGGCTAAGCTTACTACAGCAGACCATGATGCTGTGATATTCCCTGGTGGATTTGGAGCTGCAAAAAACTTGTGAGTGCCAACTAAGCATTAGACTGCGCAACTAAATGTTCATTATCAACTATTCATAATCAACTATGATTCACACAGTAAAATCCGTGAGCAATAAATGGCCTTATTTACTACATATGTAACCACTGCTTAATAAGGAAAACTTTTCAAAGTGTTGGAGTTAAGCTGTGCTGTTCCTAATTGTTTCCAGTCGTAAATCTTATTGGCATTGTCAGATTTTGAATTTTCTGAACCATGTTGGTGAGAATTCTGGAGTTTAGATAATGCACAAGAGTCTTTTTCTCCCCCACCCCTTGTGGTGATTGTTTTTAGGCCTGGCTGAGGGAAGTGAAGGTAAAACCTCAATAGGTTTTACACCTTCAGGTGTTCCTATTATTATTCTGGTTTTTTTCATATCTGCCTACCAAAAAGTCCCCTTTTCCATTAGTAATGATAAAAGAACAGCTAGCTCAAAAAAAAAAAAAAAAGTAAAAATAAAAATGTGTTAATCATGTGAAATACTGATTATCATGTTATTGACCTGCCGTTTTGTTGGCTTTCAGAAACCTGAATGTTATTTCCCTTTTCTTCTTACATACTTTTTTTTTCTTTGACAACATTGTTGTTCCACTTCTCAGTAATCCTAGAAAGATGATTTGGTAGTTCTTATTTCTGTATGTTTATATGAAGGAAAGAACTTTCTGACATACCAGAGCCTTAAAAGTAAATAATTTTGACTAAATCATTGATGTCAACTACGTGCTTTTTCAGCCACCTTTTAGGAGCTGTTAAGTTTGTGATGACCCTTGAGAGGCAGTCTCAGGGCAGATAGGCATCTCTCTTTGTAGCCTTATACTGAGGTATGCAAAAAGTTTGTTCTTGTGGCAGATCCACCTTTGCTGTTGATGGGAAAGATTGCAAGGTGAACAGAGAAGTTGAACGTGTCTTGAAAGACTTCCACAAAGCCGGCAAGCCTATCGGGTACGTTAGTTGGAGGGGCATTTGTTTGGTAGTGTGAGCATGGAGACAACATACGTTTTGCTGAAATGTGCAGCTGTTATTGTTGGAACTAGAAAAAGCATCTTCTGTTTTGTATTGGTGATAGCTTATTTTTTTAAATGTGTTTTTCAAGATGTGTGTGTGTGTGTGTGTAGGTGTTTGTCAAAGAAGAAGCTAAGAAAATGCTGAGTGGAAGTTGTCCTGTGATGTCTTTCAGATTTGTAAGATCATGTCTGTTTGAATCTTTTCAATTATGACCAAGTTTTGAAAGAGTGCTGTTGTAGAATCCCTCTTACAATTCCTTTTGTTGCAGTCTTTGCTGCATTTCACCAGTGTTGGCCGCAAAGGTTCTCTCTGGTGCTGAAGTAACTGTGGGCCACGAAGAAGAGGAAGGTGGCAAGTGGCCTTATGCGGGGACTGCAGGAGCCATTAAAGAACTGGGAGGAAAGCATTGTGTGAAAGAAGTAACTATATCCTTTCCTGTTAATTTCCATGTTGAGAGACACTTTAGTAATGTGTGGTTGCAGTAATGAATACATGCAGGATTTATGCTTTTCCACTTACAATTTAGTGGGAATAGGCAGTGTATAGCAGATAGCGTGTAACACAGCGCACAATTAGAAACACTTCTGTACACAGCTGCGCAGTTAGAAGTTGTTGTGTACACAAGTTGCGTAGTCAGAGCTCCCTTGGACACCCCGTGATGCAGTAAATGCTGAGTGAATTTGCACATAAGGCTGGCATGAATTACAACTGGTTAGTTCTCTTTGAGATTTTTTTTTTCTTTTCCTGAAGGCTAACGCTGTAATCAAACCGTACTCAGAGACATTTTATTACAGTCAGTACATTTTGTAGATTTTCTTGTGTTTCTGAGTGTTCTCACAGATTGCTCTTGTAGTGTTTGTATTTCTGTCAAAAGTAGCTTCTAGTATCTTGGATTATACGTTGCAGCTGTCTTTGAAGCTGGGTGGTATAATATATTTGGAGGTGCTTTTTTACAGGATAGTGGAGTTGTGAGTTTTTGCCAATGATGGTTTATTTTGCAGACAGCACCTGCAAGTGAGACATAGGCTGTGTTTTCCTTAACTCCCTTTTACGAAGCTCATGTGGATACAAAAAACAAAGTGGTGACTACCCCAGCGTTTATGTGTGAAACAGAACTACACAATATCTTCGATGGCATTGGGGCCATGGTAAAGAATGTGTTAAAATTAACTGGCAAGTAAAAAAAAATCAGAAATGTTTAAATTTAGGGTGTAGTATCAAATATAGTGTGGAGCAATGGAAACATTTTCACCTGCTTGTCCTGTTCACCTCCAGTGAATGCTGTTGTGAAGGTGGTTGATTCCCATCTGCAGAGTTTTCCATGCCCTTTCTGAGAGAGGGGCCTGCAGAAGGGCTTATGGAGTACAAGCAGTCTGGCCTGAGACACAGAGCATTTTCTTGAGCTTTTTCAACTGTAGAGAACTTTTTCAACTCAGTATTCTGAATCCAGTCCTACCAGTGTCAAATTATTTCGGGGGGGCGAGGGGGGGAGTGAGGCAAAAGGAGACTAAAAGCCCTTTCAGAAGCTGAGGGCAGATGTGTTGTAGGGATATAGCAGACACAGTGGCAGTATGTCTAGAGGATGAAGAATTAGACTAGAGAGGACTTAATGTACGGCTCAAGGTTTCTGTGCTGAAGCCTGTACTGAACAGACCAGCCAGGATCAGCTGTCAAGAGAATAGACATCATCCACATCTTAATTTTATCTTGTTATTAATTAAGAGATTAATGTTTTTCCATTTTAAAGAATCTGTTTTCACGAAGGAGCCATTCTGAATATCAGTCAGCAGCAGCATACATGTTGCAACAGTAGCACTTTGAAAATGTCATCCATTGGCCCATTATAGCTAAAAAGGTCTTGAAATGAGGGAGAAGATATCCGCTGATGTGACGCACAATTTTTAAGGATAACATCCATGTTAAAGTAGTTGCATGACTAGCAGTAGATGGAAAAAATAATATAAAATTATTCTTACTTTCTCTTACTTTAGGGTAATAAAGCTCTCTCCAAAGAAATATTATTGAATGTCTGGAATAATGATGTATAAATAAATTAATTTCTGCCTTTATTTCATCCCTGTCCTTTTGCTTTTGTTTGACAGCTGCTTACACTGGTTGATGCATTCTAGTGGTTTTTCTGGTGTTCAATTCTCTTCACATCTGAGACATGTTTTCTGTATAGAATCCAGCAGAGTCTCTTTACCAACTTCCAAGTTATTTTATTCATCACCCTTCTATTCCACAGGAAGCTCAATTTAAAACAAACAAAATTATACCCCTTACCTTGTTTTAAAGTTCCTTTTACATGACAGACATGCTTAAGGGTGTCCATATTTTTAAGGAAGAATTGTGTGTTTCATAAGTGAAGCCTACAAGCCTTAGATTGGGTTGGAGTATGGTAAATACTGTCTGTGGCTGAAGACTTGCTAGGGATGTGGAATTAATTTTTTTTTTATTATTGGGGGCAGCAAAGAGGAGGAATGAAGCTTGAATATGAGTGGAAGGCATGCTCATCTTGCTCAGTGTTCATGGAATAAGTGTTTTTGCTTCTGAAGCCTATTAGTATGTATTTTTTTTTTTTGTTTTTCACTAAAAGTCATGTTAGGATTTAGAAGATCTGAATTTGTCCTTCAAAGATGGCACTGTTTTCTTGGAGGATTTCATAGAGGTATCTTGTGCAGATCACAAACTGCACCATGGGTACAAAGAGATCATACTCAGAAACAGAGTCATCACAGTAGCAGACATGGTTCATAAAGAGGATTTTGGACATATTTTGAAACTTTTTTGCTTGTGCATCAAATTCTTTAGGAAATTTTCTGTATCAAGTTGGTAAGAAAGAGAATTTAAAATAATGTCATTACGTCATTCAGTGCAAATAAAGCCTTTCCTCCAAAAGCTTTACTTGTATGAGAGGATGTTTTGTAATACCAATTTAAAAGACAGAGGTTTAGCAGAGTATGGGAGGTCATTATTCATATAAACTGTAGCAACATTTTAAAATGTGTGTCTTTCCTATCTCCGCAGGAGTTTTAAAAGAAATTTGGTAACATAAGAAAGTACCACAAAATAGAGATGGTATTGAAATCTCTGGAGCAGAGGGAGAACAGCTGCTGCCTGTGTTAACGGTACCGTCCTATGCCATGAGTGATCTAAACTGAGCTCAACTCTTCCCGTCAGGGACTGAGAGTTAAATCTTTCCATTAGCTGCACTCACTGCAGCAGGTTGTGTCTGTGTTTTTAGGATTTCTCATATCTGCAGTTCCTAGTGAGTGTAGCTGTGGTTGCATAAACCTTGCTTAGGTTCAGAATCTTAGGCTCAGGTGTCCTGAGGAAAAAGATGATTTTTGGAAGAAATTTCTATTAGCGTGCAGTGACCAGATGTTGCAAGTTCCTTGGTGGATCATCCAGATGTTGCCTGTTTTACAGTCTTCTGACATTCCTTCTTGAATCCAGATACTCAAATAATGAAGACTACTAATAATTTACTGTGTACCTTTCTAAGCAGGTGTAGTGGTGCTCATGTGGATCCCTGACCCAGTGGCTGCCAGGTTGGATTATCACAGTAGCACATGCCAAGAATTATGTACGCAAATTGAAAAGCTCACCTAATTTGACATAACATCTCATCTGCTAAATAACAGCAATACTCTGAAATGATGGTCTCTGTGTACCCGAGGGCCAGAGATGTGAATTCTAATGAGATTAACTAAGGAATCAGCTCCTCCTCAGTACCCGAAATGTTTTTCAAGGTAGTTAGAAAAAGTGAGCTAATCACAGAATGGTTTGGGTTGGAAGGGAACTTTAAAGGCCATCTAGTCCAACCCCCCTGCAAGGAGCAGGGACATCTCCAACCAGATCAGGTTGCTCACAGCCCCAGCCAACCTGGCCTTGAACGTTTCCAGGGATGGGGCATCCACCAGCTCTCTGGGCAACCTGTGCCAGTGTTCCACCACCCTCAGTGTAAAAAAAAGTCTTCCTTGTATTTAGTCTAAATCTACCTTCCTTTAGTTTAAAACCATTACCTCTTGTCCTATCACGACAGGTCCTGCTAAAGAGTTTCTCTCTGTCCTTCTTATCAGCCCCCTTTAGGTAGTAGAGGGCCGCTGTAAGGTCTCCCCAGAGCGTTATAGCTGAACATGAAGCTCTTCTCCAGGCTGAACAGCCCCAACTCTCTCAGCCTGTCCTCATAGGAGAGGTGCTCCAGCCCTCTGATCATCTTCGTGGCCCTCCTCTGGACCCTCTCCAACTGGTCCATGTCCTTCTTACGTTGGGGGCTCCAGAACTGGACGCAGTACTCCAGGTGGGGTCTCACCAGGGCAGAGTAGAGGGGCAGAATCACCTCCCTCGACTTGCTTCTTTTGATGCAGCCCAGGGTGTTGTCAGCGCTGGAAGCCTGAGCATTTAGTGGGGATGGGACAAACAGGCATGCACTGAGGAGATCAAAGACAAAATTTTATTTTCAGAAATAGTCACATTTTACAGCATCTTTTTACCCTTGTTTTTTTCTATTATTCAGAGATAACATTTTAAAGTGAGGAAGAATAATGCACCAGTATTGCCTGCCTTTTTTTTTTTTATTCTCTCTAATTTCACAGCAACGTGCTGAGTACAAACCTTTGTTAGACACATTTTAAAATATTTTTTATTAATAGAAGATCTTTTGACTTTGGTGGAAGATGTAAGATTGTCATCTTGGCTTTCAGCCAGTGTAAATTTGGAGGGAAATTCCATGTGTGTTTAGAGATTAAGAGAGACATTTGTCTGCCAAGTTGGGTTTTTCCTTTCCTTCCATAGGGCTGTTTGGAGCTGCTGAGGGGTTTGCTAGTTTCGGCTGAGTGGATAGAAGTTTATGATTAATATGTTTTGTTAAACCACTGTGAGAAATAAGAAGTGAAAGTGTGTATGCTTCAAGCCTCCACAAGGAGGCATGCAATATCTGGCTTATGGATCCTGCTGTTTTTCATCTTCAGAAAGCATTTAAGAATTTTATCTTCCTGAAATGGAGTGGTAGTAAATGCCGTGGTTGGTTGTCTGTGATGTGGTGGGGTTAACTTATAGGGTGTGGGGTGGAGTTGTTGCCTCTTCGCTGTGTTTCTGCCTGCCCCGTTTTTCCCTCAGAGATGCATACACACCAGAACCATGTTAGGAAACATTTCTCTGTGGATTGTTGAAGCGTTCACAAATTTGACAGTGGTGCTTTTTACTTCTGAAAGCAGAAAGGAGAGTTAGGGATTGAGATGCTCTTTTCGTTTTTACCCTTTGGTTTTTGCTACAATAGAGACACTTTTGGGGTGAATGTAAGCAGAGGGCACTTTGTGAACAATGCTCTGTGCAGGTTTTTACCTACCCAGGCACAATATTCCAGCTGTTGTTTTCTGTATGACATTTCTGTGTTGACATTTTGGATGCATAGAGGGAATCAAATAAATACTGCTTCCTACTTGTTTTACAAAAACAAATGGGAAATCCAGTTACATTGTCATGAATGTGTTTGTCCCACTGTCTTGTTAAGACTCATTTCTTCAACATGGTGACCTCTTATTTATCTGCATGAACATATAATATCAAACATGCTTATATTAACCTGTTAAAGCCTTCCTGTGATGTAATTATCACTGAAAAATGAGCAAAAGTGTAGTATGAAGTCATAAGAGTGCACAGTGGGTGGTTTTTTCATTGTTGGTGGTTTTTTGGGGTTTTGTTTTTGCTTTTTGTTGTTTTGTTGTTGGTGGTGGGTTTTTTTTGTTGTTGTTGTTTTTTGGTTTTGTTTTTTTTTTAAATAATAATGCTGTTAGAGCCAAGGGGGCCTAAAAACAATTTTTGTAGGGAGGGACTTTTATCAGGCCAAGAAATACTCCTGGAAGGAAACACACTGTTTCTTCAAGGGTCTGTGTGTTTGCAAGCTAGCAATATCTTATGTGTGTGTATAGATATATAGATTATTTTTTTTTAAGTAAGAGCTTAGATAATCCTCCCTCTGCAAATAATTAAGAGTTGCGTGCATTCAAGGGCCTGAGTCTTTTCTTTGAGCTGTTTTTTTTCCATCCTTCTTGTGGCTTGCAATGGCTGAGGGGAAGCTCGCTTGTTGTGTGTGTCAGCCTTAGCCCTCGGAAGAACTGAGGAACTGATACTTGGTTATCTTTTTCAAGGTGATTGCAGTGGTGGTCAGAATCTCTGCAGAAAGAGATAGAGAGGGGAAGAGAAGGGATTAAACTTGGACAATCCCAGAAGCTGAAACAGAAGTTGCAGCGAGGATTGCATTACTCATAGCAACATGATTTCCTGCTGCATATTTTAAAATAATCACCTTTCGTGCTTATTTTCAGTGTTTTTCAGTACCCTTTGTTCAAATGCTGAGTGTCGTGCTGTGTGAATGACTGCCCTCAGAATCATAGAATCATAGAATGATTTGGGTTGAAAGGGACCTTTGAAGGTCATCTAGTTGAATCCCCCTGCAAGGAGCAGGGACATCTCCAACCAGATCAGGTTGCTCAGAGCCTCATCCAACCTGGCCTTGAATGTTTCCAGGCATGGGGCATCCACCACCTCTTTGGGCAACCTGTGCCAGTGTTCCACTACCCTCAGTGTAAAAAAATGTCTTCTTTGTATCTGGTCTAAGTCTACCCTCCTTTAGTTTAAAATCATTACCTCTTGTCCTATCACGACAGGCCCTGCTAAAGAGTTTCTCTCCGTCTTTCCTGTAGGCCCCCTTGAGGTACTGGAAGGCCGCTATCAGGTCTCCCCAGAGCCTCCTCTTCTCCAGGCTGAATAATCCCAACTCTCTCAGTCTGTCCTTATAGGAGAGGTGCTCCAGCCCTCTGATGATGGAGGGCTCCAGCCTCCTCTGGACCTGCTCCAACAGGTCCACGTCCTTCTTATGCTGGGGGCTCCAGAACTGGACACAGTACTCCAGGCGGGATCTCACGAAAGCAGAGTAGAGGGGCAGAATCACCTCCCTTGACCTGCTGGCCATGCTTCTTTTGATGCAGCTGAGGATGCAGTTGGCTTTCTGGGTTGCAAGGACACATTGCCGGCTCATGATAAGTTTCTCATCCACCAGCACTCCCAAGTCCTTCTCCTCAGGGCTGCTCTCAATCCATTCTCTGCCCAGCCTGTATGTGTGTTTGAGATTGTCCTGACCCAGGTGCAGGACCTTGCACTTGGCCTGGTTGAACTTCATGAGGTTGGCACAGGCTCGCCTCTCCAGCCTGTCAGGGTCCCTCTGGATGGCATCCCTCCCTTCCAGCGTGTCAACAGCAGCACACAGCTTGGTGTATTTAGCTGAAATAATGGTGAAAATTCTACATCAAATGTACTACATTCATTTGTTGCTGATGATCTATATGGGCCGTTTCTCCCGTATCTTAAGGAACTGAAAGGAGCTTAGCAAAAAGCATTAACCAGTTAAACTGACCTCACTCTAAGCTTAGATAAACTTTAAGATGAGCAAACAAGTTCATTTTTGTCTCTTACCAGTATCACTGTCAAACATAAAAAAACAAACTTGCTTTTACAGCCATTCTTTTGCAAGAACAATGTACAAGGATCTCTTTAAGAATTTATTTAAAACCCAAGTTCTTCTGCAGATCTGAGTCATAAAAAAGTAGGGTTGTAAGCAACGTTTGGAGGTCATCCAGTCTGCTTCTCCCCACCCTTCATTCCTCCTACCTTCAGCAGCTCCAGTGCTTTCTGTGATTCGTGCCAGTTTGCACAGGCAGGGAGGATCACTTCTGAGGGTGAAAGAGGCAGATGACCGAGGGAATTGGGCATTCCTCCTAGAAAACAGCCAGCACAGCGCCTGCCCTTAAACCTACGACTGGGCTGTCCCTCTCTGCGGCAGTGGGGCTCTGTTCTAGCCCTGCATGCCTGCATAAAGGAATTTAAGTCATTATTCATTTGCTTGCCCAATAAATGCAGCTATATAGTCACACAGCTTGTGCTTATGAGTGGAGGTTCTCATGATGTTCATGTTCCTCAACACCTTTTGAAAAGTGAAGGGCTGCCTAAGTGGCTATAAGATTTTAGAAGTGATACGGTCCTTGAGATGAGGGCAAGCAGTTCAGACTTTTGGGACCGAAAGACCTGTACAGATGCCAACTTTTTGAATTTCTAATTGCACAGGGAGCCTAGCTAACTGTAGGAACAACTAAAATACAAATAAAGAACTCTTAGAAACCGAAGGATTGCTCTCATCGGGGGTTATTTTTAGGTTTTTATTTTTAATCAACTTTTGTTTTGAAAAATACATGGAATCTGAGACAAACATTTGGAGGGTAGGACACCAAAAGACAATCACAGTATGTACAGTTCTTATATTCAAATCTTTGTGTGAAATGAGACCCCAGCTGTTATGCTAAGCTGCTCTATACCCAGGGTAGCACAGGTACCAACTGAGCTTCACTGCAGCAGCAGCACAGTGCATGGGTTTTTGTCTCTCTTCCCCACCATGGGGAAAGGGACCTTTGTTAAGAAAGTCAAAGGTAACTATCTCCTTTACCTCAATGGATACCATTTTAAGCTCTATTTTATTCCCTCCCCTTCTTCGCAAAAAACAGTCCTGTCTTTCCTTTGGAAAGAGGGTGGAACTGTTCCAAATCAAAACGACTTTATGTGCATCCTTATGAGTCATTTCGCTCTGCTTGAGGGCTCAGCCAGGAGGAGCACGTTGCTGTTCACCAGCCTGGGTGAGTCGTTCTTCTGATGCTTCTCAGTTCTGTAACAGGGCGATTGCAGCAGCTCTTGCCTGAAACAAAACTTCTGCACTTTCTCCATAGTGTTGCTACAGGATCCTTTCAATCTTAGTTTTACACAGGACCTCTATACTACCTGAATCAAACATTTCCAGAACTAAACCCATTTAATTTGCATAGGTATCGGTTAAACAATTATTGCAACCAGTTTTTAATTCTTTTTTTTTCCTCCAAACATACTGTTTTTAAAGTAACATTGCCACAGTAACGATTTCTAATTGCACAGTTCTGGCTTAAGGCTCCAGCTTTTGCACGATGATTGCATTTAGCTGTGTTTCATGACAAATAGAGAAAATACCGAATTCAGCCTTCTAAAGCTTTTGACTTATTTAGAAGTGGATTTTGTAATAATACATCACTTCCTTCCTCTATGATGATGTTTTCTGAACTTCCATCAGTTATTACTGATAGCCACTTAAAGAGTAAAAAGAGAAGCAAAAGTTTCACAGGCTCAAGTTTCACAAGGTTTCCATCCTTACATTTCACAAAACACAAGTATTTTCCTACTTCCAGTTTTTGTCTGACACAGAGAGTAATTACCCCTTCTCCTCCTTTCCGTTCTCTTGAAGGATAGCAGATGAAATTTTAGGCAAAAGACCTCACTAGGGTCAATTATAATGTGACCTTGTAGTTTTGTGTCTTTTATGCTGTCATTAAAGCAAAACCACAAAATAAAAAGTAAAATGTTCATACCGGCAGCACTAAAACTGGGCTCCAAGAAACAGATGAAAAAGCAGACTTACTACGTCTGAGTTTTGCTGCCTTTGGTTTTGTGGAACACCAAAATGCAGGAGGTAAACACCTAGTGCTAGGTCTGTTCTCAGTGGTGTTTCTGGAACAGTTGTCACACTAACGCTGCAGAGCTGTTCTGCCCAGCGATGTCCTCTGGTGAGGAGAATTTCCCGAAGAGAAGGTTGGCTTCCCGTTACAAGTGCCAAATCCCCAGTGTGACCAGGAGGTGGAAAGAGAGGGGAAGTATAGCCGGATGTAGCACATCAGCAGGGCTTCTGGAGGAAATCTGACTGTGTACTGAAAAATTAAAAAAGAGAAAGTCAGCGTGGAACTGGTGGCTTGACAGGAAGTGTATTTGAAGTTTGTGAGATATATTTTATATGAATGCATTGCGTGAAGATTGTTTGTAAAGTCATGTGGTTCTTGGCTCATTTTCAAAATTCTCCTTTTTATGTGTGTGTGTGTGTACCATTCAGAAAAACCAGTCTCAAGGTACTGTGACAAATCGTTTCTTCTCTTTCATAGAAAAGGCATAGACACTCAGCAACAATGAATACAACTTCCTTTTCTGGATGACTGAGAATATTTGTTTAAAATCCTGACGGAACAACAACAACTAGAAGAGTATAAAATACATTCTCATCCTACTTGCTCAGGGCCTGAGGTAGGCATTGTGATTAAGAGTCCATAAATCATGGTAATAAGTATTAAAAAGTCTAGGACACAGATGCTTCTGTGGTAGCAGCACCAGGTACTGCTACGTAAGCCACGACGTGGTCACAAGGCGCAGATCACCCTTGCCACAGATGGTGCCTGCAACCCATGTGGGATGTAGTACACAAGTTAAAAAAAAGATGTTGAACCTCTGACTTAAGCAGCAGAGATTTTTCTCCTGTAAGTGTTTAGGCGCAAGTCCTTCTCTGGGAAGATCAGGCTGCATATTGTTTTCATAGAAACTTCTTCCTTAACTCTGAAACATTGCCCTGAATCTATTATATATTGCCTTTTTTTTTTTTTCTTTTAACCTTAAGAGTTAACTTTAAATGGGAGATTTTCCCCCTAAGGATGAGTGACAAGATGAAGATTTGAAGTTGAAAAGGGTAGATGGAAGCACTCATTGTACCTTGGTGTAAGCTGGCAGTGACTGGCAGGTCAGCATGTTACAACACAGCGTACATTGACAGCACTTTCTTTGTACCCAGACAGTGCTTGGTATGTTGCAGAGTTATTTGGGCAAATAGTTTGAACAACTCTGATTCAATTTTTGCTTCTGGTTTCTAACCGATTGATTGGCTTGGTTTAATCATTTTGACATCGAGCAAGATCATAGAATCATAGAATAGTTTGGGTTGGAAGGGACCTTTGAAGGTCATCTAGTCCAACCCCCCTGCAAGGAGCAGGGACATCTCCAACTGGATGAGGTTGCTCAGAGCCTCATCCAACCTGGCCTTGAATGTTTCCAGGGATGGGGCATCCACCATCTCTCTGGGCCACATGTTCCAGTGCTCTACAATCCTCAGTGTAAAAAAATTTTTTCCTAATTTAAATCTACCTCCCTCTATTTTAAATCCATTGCCCCTTGTCCTGTCACTACAGGCCCTACTGAACAGCCTCTCCCCAATAGGTTTTCTATACCAATTCTTAGGCTGTTCCTCTTGCTGTGGTATCAGCTTTCAGGACGTTGCTGCAGTTAACTTATCACCAGTAGCGGTGCTTCCCCCGCCTCTTCCTAGAAGGAGTATGCGGTACTAACATGTAAAGAGCAAGTAAACATAGGGTAGTCCTTAGCAATGCTTTGAAATAAAAATAGGAATATAGCAAGTCTTTTGGCCTCTTGTGACCTCTTCCAGGCCTAGACACTTTCATTTTTTCCCCAAAAAAAATCTAAAGCAAGTTTTGATTGCAGAGTGACAGTAAAATTAGGCTCTTTAAAATAATTAGGAAAAATAATCAATCCAGCAAATAAACAAACAGAAATGAAGCAGAAGTTAAACAGATCAAAGCTGTTTCTGCTTTATATAAAAATAATAAATATCTGCTGACCTGGTTAGGAGGACTGTGAAGTGTGAGAACTATTTCTGCCTACAGTGTCTTTGTTCTCAGCAGGTCATTTAACTAAGTCCCTTCCAAAATAACAACTAATACAAAACAGATTCTCTTCATCCCTTTCTTAAGAAATAGCTGAAAATTAAAAAAAAAAAAATAATAAAAGGAGCTGTGGCTGATAATTTTCTTTAAAAGACATTGACAATGGGAAATACTCTTTCCTTTTTGCAAAAAAATTTTTCAAAAGTTAGGCTTTTGTTCTTTCCTCCATCCCTAAGGCCCCCAAAATCAAGAACCTTCAGGTGTCTACAGTCTGTGATTCAGTTTGTCTTGCCGAAGCAAAGCTGAAACACTGCCCCATGTCCCAGTCACGTCTTTATTTTTTCAATGAAAATACCTTTTCATGGTAAGAAATTGTTTATATTGAGGAAAAGTCATCAGAAAGTTTTTGGCTGAGTCAAATACATACACAAGTATCTCCTTTATATACAACCTACTTACCTTTTGGTTTTGAGAAACTTCCACTGCTGCTGCATTTAAAAGTGTTACCCTTGAAAATTTCTTATTTCTTGTGGAAGGTAACAGAGATGTTCTAACTCCTGTTCTGTTTGCTTTTATCCTGTTATAATGTGGTGCTGTGTCACTGAAGGCACATGATACATTCTTGAATTTAACTGCATGTTTTTTTTTAAAGACCCTGATGCCAACTAGAGGAGCTATTTTAGGTCTAAAAGGATATTCCCTGTAATTTTTCTTGTTTATTGCTCATGAACTACAGAGCTGGTTTTTATTTTCTGTGTGGTCATGAGATAAAACACCAGAACGTTTATCTTCCTTAGTTTCTGTTTGAGTTTATTGCTGCTTAATCTGGCTGTAATGTCATATTGTGTCTGAACTTATTATGTTAACTGTAATGTAATTATTGTTATGTAATGAGTTCTGTCTTTCAGCTACACTGAGTAAAATTGCAGCTGTTGATTTTTATATGACAAAATGTTACAGGTTTTATACCAATGTAACATTTTATAGAGTTAATAAGAATAATTTGGATTACAAGCAGGATTTTTACGGGAGAATTTATTGACCATGGCATGTCAGAGCTGGGCAGCCCTTCTGTATTGCATTCACTCCAGAAGTGTCTGCAAACAACCTTAATGCAATTACTTCTCCGTAGTGATTACACCTAGACACTAGCATCTGCACCACATTTAAGAATTGCCTTTGGATGAGATCTACTTTAATTTTCCCAGAAGAGCTTACATGGAGTGATTAATAATGTATTTTTAGAATATTTACTACCTTATTTACCCAAAAGGACCCCCCCAAATCTCTTGATCTGGTAGCTCGTTCATACCAAGTTAAGTTACAAAGGCCATCGCTCTCAGAACTGAATGGTTTCCATGTTACTTGGTTTTCATTGATTTTTATGATGCCTCTAATGGTGAATAGCTCTATGGACCAGTAGCCACTGGCACTTCAGTGTTCTTTTTTCTGCTGCCTAGGTCTAGCTTAGTGGTGGAGACTTTTTTTTCCCTGTCTGGGACAACTGTATTTTGCTAGATTTAGTAAAAGAAAACAAGCACCGTGAGTCTATTGGACTTTCTCTATTCAGCACATTTTACCAGTCTTGCAAATTCAAATTAAAGCACCGGGTAATCACTTAGATACTTAGCAGGTTGAGGATTATTGTCTTACCAGAAGGGGAAGGGTCCTTGTCCGTGCTAGATGGAGCTGGAAAAAAATCACAATAATCAAAGTTATTGTTTGAGCCTAGAACAGAAAAAGGGTACTGATAATTGATCTAAGGGTTAGTGTTTTTTTCTGAGAAAGAATACATTTGTCAAACAAATTGAAAGCTTAAATATGACCAGAGAATTAAATCAGAGTAAAAGACACCTTACTGCTCCCAAAAATTAGATGATGAAAACATTTTGATTCTGCATTTTCAAAACACTTTTTCATTTTGAAAACTGCAAAACATTTCACTTTGAAATTTTCTGCAGAAAAGTATTTCACATTTTTAATTTTTTTTTCTTCTAAGAATGATGTACATTAAAACAATGCTATTGAAGGGTTTATATTACTTTAAAACAATGTTTTTCTGTTTTAAGCAAAATTAAATGTGTGTAGTTGACCATAATGAACGTTTCCTGTTAATTTATTGAAACAAGATGCCTTAAAAAACTATTTTTTTTTTGACATTAATTCCCCTTTTTAAATTTGCTTTTTCAGTTAATCAACTGATCAAACTCAGTGCTCCATCATTCTACTGGCCATGCTTGTAGATAGTTCAAATGTGCTAGCTCAGATGTTTTGCATTATTCAAGCACGTGTTATGGTCTCACTCATTTTCCTGAGGAAGAAAAATAATAATTATTGTTGCTTGTGTCCAGCCTTGCCACCAGATCCAGATCTTCCAGCTGCAAGGGAAAGGGTAATCAGCAACGGACTGTCTTTCATCTGAAAGGGTATACGGCTTGGACTTTGGATCCAGTTGCCAGAGATGAAACTAATCCTGCCTCACAGACCCAAGTGCAAACAATAAAATAAACTGTCCCATTCCTCTGGGACAAGGTGGATCCAGGACAGTACTAAACCATAAATGATCAAATGCTTAAAAGCTGACGAGACCTCGTTATTGATTAATGTCTCCTGTGAAGGCAGGGGGAGGAGGCAGGCAGCTTGCTTTCAAGAGTCCTGCTGCTTCTATGGATGTGCTGTGCTGAAGCTTAAAAAAGGCTTTTTTTTTTTTTTCCTTCTCACTTATTCTCCCAACAAAAGCAAGGAATCAAGTGAAACTCACTCAATATTAGCTTTAAAAATTTAAGTCATCCCAGTCGATGGCCACATATGGCTTGTCAACAAGAAATGCTGCCCTCAACTCCCTCCCTGTGAACTAAAAAAAAAAAAATCTTACCTGAGACAATGAGGTTAATGTTAGATTTCTGTGTGTTGCTGGAATGATCCCCAGTCTGTTTGTAGATGCAAGTATATACAGCTGTGTCTGTTAACTGAACATTGGAGAGCTTTAAGGAAAAGTTGCCATGCTTCATCTGGTCCAGAAAAAGACTAGTTCTGCCACGGTAACGTTCGTCCTGGCCATTCAGCGAATCCTGCCCTTTGTGAAAAAAGTGCACCAAGTCTAAGTCTATTTGCCAGTAGAGTATGGACTTGGAAAGGATTAGCTCTCCAGGAGAGGTGGTGGTGCAAGGCAAAATGACGGTTTCTCCGACAAATGCATGGCATGTTGTATCTAGTTGACCTGGAATAAAAAACAGACAGCTTTCTCAGTGCACAGCAGAGCCAGGGAATCTAGATTTTTGTAATTTGGCTTAATTGCATCATAATTGCCTCTCTTCCTCTCCCTTCTTCTGCCCATGTCCTCCTGCTCCCAGCCATGTTCTATGCCAGGACTGAGGGCCATGTATGCTCCGTGCCCAGCCAGCTGTGCAGCAGGGCAGATGTTGCTGTGTGTAAGTTGCCTTCACGTGTCAGCATGGGTGCTGCTTGAGCTTGTCTCCTTAGCTGATGATTTTTTTCCCAGCTTCTGGTGATCTGCATGTTTGAGATCAGGTGTCTGATTTGGCTTTAATTAATCAGTCAGTTCACCAGAGGAGAAGGGGATGTGGGGAAGTGAAGATGGGCAGACGTGATTAAGCAAGTTTTGGGTTTGTAGGAAGTGTGGCTGGAAAATGAGATGTGTGAAAAGCGTTATATCAGCAAGAGAAACGTCCTAGTTGAGTTTGGTCTCCCCCAACTCCCATTGCTTGCCTATCAGATCGTGGCTCCTGATTTGTAAGCAATGTCCTAGAGGCCTCTGTCTCCCCTTCCCTGTGACATCTTGCAGAGGGTCTGACAGAACAGGGCTTTTTTCTGCAGGTCTGCCTTGGTGCACTCTTGTTAACATCTGTCCTCTCATGCTCTTTGGTATAGCTGTTCTCCCAGTACCCCAGAAGGAAGGTGTGGCCTTCCCACTTTAGGTAAATGACTTTTCCAAGGCCTCAGGGACAGGGATACTTTGTGCGAGTGGCCTGGACATCAGGCAGAGATGTTCCCAACCTTACCAACCCATTCCAGCACGTGCCAGAAGCGAGGTGAGGGTGGCCTGCTGGGGAACAAACAGGCAGGACAGCAAGCCAGATGCATCTCACTTACACACACTGTTCATTTATAAATTCTTCCAAGATAGTTGAAAGGATACTAAAACTTGCACAAATGAGGGAAGCTGCCACTACCACTTAGGAGACTGTGGTGTTACAGTTTCTAGGGGAAGACTGGGTTATGGAAGAAGGTTTCTATACATTTGTAAAGCACAGGTATTCTCAGTACAGAATGTGGGCTTAAACTAACACATTGACCAAACCTGTTTCATAAAATGATCTTATAAATTAAAACGCAGATGAACTAATTTGGATGGAAAACTCGTTTCCAGCAGGGAGCAGAACAAAAGCAGCCTGAGTTTGCGACTGTGCCAAAGCTAAAATTCCCTGTGAAACAACTCAGTCTGTTTTCACAGCCAAAGTTCTGTGAAGCATAAGGGGTAAGTAATCAGACTAAATGTAGAAATAAGTGTTCTTGGTCGCAGTGTGGTCATTTCTATGTTCTGGGCCTGCACCAGCTCTGTGCGTGTATTGGGCTAAAGACCAACCAGAGTCCCAGTTCCCCCTTGAAGTCACTGGCATCAGCGAGAGCTCAGCTTGTTACATGCCTGGGCCTCTGTTTCAATATTAATCAGTGTCTGTTTTGAGGCTTGTTTGGTGTCGCATCATGTCCGTCCAGACAGATGCAAAAGCAGAAGGAAAAGTATAATCCAGAAAGCTAAATCGCAGAGCCAAGCAGGTGTCTTCGATTATAATTCTATCACCAACCATCTGCTTTCCTTAGCTTTTCAGATTTTTCAGCTGAAAATCCCAGTCCACTTTTGCCCAACAGTGTAAACCTTTAGCTGAAAAAACAAATATCGCCAGTGCTATTCCTGGTTGTTGGTGGAAGGAGACTCCCCTTAACCGCATGGAGAGCTCAACCATTTCAGACTGTACCAGTCACTGACCAGGTTTTGCTTCTCAAGGGGAACGTGAATTACAGCTGTATCCAAACAAGGGCCATATTTTATTTGTAATAACGCTCAGCCTCCGCTGTACTGTACCCTTACTGCCACGGCACGTCTGACCCTACGCTCCCCAAGGGGACTGCCTCAGCCCTGCAATTAGTGACATACCTAGGCAGGGCCATCAGCTGTACCCAGCCCTCCTGGAAGGGCCACCACCAGCTGAGAGAGGGCAGGGAGCAGCCTGAGACCATTCCCTGAGCTCTTTGGGCCTGGGGAGCTGAGTAAGGCTGTGCTCAGTGGAGTCTCCCTGAGGCAAGGCCACGTCTGGAAGTGGACTGTGGTTACGACTGATCACGGTTAGCTAACCGCAGCGGGGAGATGAGCATACCTGAGGCTGCCACAGGTATTTTGTAAGCCCTGGAAGAAGTAAGCCTCCAGAAGAGCTTTCTGGTGGGAAGAGTCCTGTCTACAGGATGCCATTAGGAGGGAAAGTGCTGGCAATGTATGGTGTTGCACATGGATGAAGAAAAGGTAGTCCTGAAATCAACAAAACTTGTAGCTCTATTCAGAAAAATGGACAATAAGCATTTGCTTAATGAGTAAAAGAGGAAGAAAGAGCCTTGGACCTATCTCCTGATTGCAGTCACTTCTAAATTCGATATTGGTTTTCAAAAAGCATCTATTTGCTTTTTGGCTCTATTATTTTTCTGAAGATGGAGGACAGCGATGATCGGTGTCCAAACCTGGTAACACTTGTGATGACTCTGTGAACACCCATGGGGTTCAGCCCACTATGCCCTACACTGCTTTCAGCTGCTAAAACCAGGGCTGCAGGAGGCAAAAAAGGAGGCACTGCTGGAGTTGCCTGGGAGAAGAATAGGTGAATGAAATCTGGCTGTCATGAGTTATTTAACAGAGCCTACAGCTGGAGGAGGTCTTTTGTAGATGGGAAGAACAGACTTCTGGGTACAAGTTGAGTAAGTGCCTTTATAGAAGCCAGCCTTGAGAAGAAGAGTAAAGTCATGCTGAAAACTGGTGATGCTGTGTTAAGCTTCTCACTGAGGCCACTGCAGATGCACCAGGAGATGTGGAAGCAGAGAGCTTCCTGGCCAGAAGGCTGAAGCAAGTGTGCAGTGAGCAGTGGGGATGGTGGCAGGCGCTGCTGGGCTGTGCGAAGCAGGGCAAGCAGTGCTCATCTGATCTACCTGGTAAGCTTTGCACGCAGAAGGTGCAGCTCTCTACCTTGGAAAAGATCCATGTGGGCACGCAGCTTTCACTTGCAGTTGTAAGGCAAACATAAAGTGAGATGAATTTATTTTGTGGATTTTTTTTTTTAATTGTATGTTTTAAATATTGCCCAAATATTTAAGACTATCAAGGTGAAGTTGAGTGTGCTAATTTAAGTAATCTGTAGATTACTAAGATTCCTATAATGGGAAAACACTGCTGCTTCAGTATCAAAAGTGTGGTGCCGGGGAGGTCATAAAGACTGGGCTTTTTTGTTTCTCCTTCCTTTCACCCCCAAAGATGATCTAGGGTAATTGTTTTTGTTTATTAATTATATATTGGTTGTACTAGAGGGATCTGGGATGCAGGTAGGCGATCCTAGAGTCTGTGCATTGTGGAAAAGGGCCTGCAAGTGGAAAGCTCTTGAGTGTGTCTCTTGAGTTCACTTTGGTGATGTTCGTGCAGTTCTGACAGGAGGGAAAGTAGTTTAATACTGGAAGTAACAGGTTGAGTGAAAAAAATGTTCTAGTGTTAGAAAGAAGGTAACAGGGAGTTTCTTGTGTTTTTAAGTACTTATGAACTCAAGCTGAAATGTATTACCCTGACAAAGCAGTGTTCTGTGGTTCCTTACAGGCTCATGTCTTGCCTACATGCAAAAGTCTTTTGAGGAGGGTAGGGTGTTGTTTGCATTCCTAGTTGCTTGCTCAGGAGCACTGAACCTCAATTCCCTTATTTTAGGGAGGGGGAAAAAAAAAGAAGAGTCAAAGGGTGGTCACTTAGATAGCTCTATGTACTTGCAGGTGCACTCAGCTACCAAAAGAGCACATCTTGAGTGGCAATAGTCTTTTAGCAAGAGGCCACTGCTCTGTGGTGACACATTAAAGTTTTTGCTAAAAAATATCAGTTGTGCTTCCAGAAGAGAGAGGAAGGCTAGCTACAGATGAAGTGTAACCTCCCAAACCACGCCGGTGCCCAGTAAATGTGAGGCGCTTCTTGGCAGAAGCATCTTCACCACACATAAAGGCCTTAATACTGCTGAATTTGAACATCAGATAAGGAAACCACAGTGAGTTGCTCCTGCAGCTTGTAGAAAACTCCCTCATCGGCACATACTCGTGTATCTCTCTCATAGGGGACATCGTATCTAATCCACATATGTCAGAAACCCAACTCTGCTAGAACTTGGTAGAGCATGTGCAAAGATTCAGGGAGAGAGACACTGCTGGGCTCTAGTCCTTTAGCTTTCCTGGTTATGCCAGTAGTGAGCCCAGCAACTTAATGATTTTAAATACAAAACCAGATGCAAAGCAGTTGGGGGTTGTAAAGGATGAGATTCCACGTGATTCTTAATATTATGGAAATGGTAGGGTATTTTTATATGGGCAGGATAAACTTTATATGTAAAGATTTGTGGGCCTGAAACACCTCAACCTTGAAACCACTTCTTTCAGATACAGAGGTTTATCTGAAGGTTATTACCTGTACTTGCAATCCTTGGACTGTGATGAAATATATTGAAAGCAAAGCATGTATTTGTTTTGTTTTGCTCCAAGATTCTCAGTTTGCAGTTTGTGTATTCACATATAAATACTTCCCCAAACTCCTAGGTATGTATTATAATATATTTACCTCTGGGCAGAGACACAAACAGTACGCAGGCAACCATCCAGAGAGCGGTCTCCCTAATAAAGTGAGAGAGAAATGCCAAATGCTTTGTTAGAATGCTAAAGCAGAGATCAAAGACCTTTTATCTGGTGTAATTTATGCCCCGTTTCACAACTCCCTCATCTGTGAAGAGAATTTGGACACGAAGCTGGATGGGTTAGAAACCCTGTCTTGTTTTGTCATCTCGTTTTGGTGTGGGTTGTATCTCCTGCCTGTAGATCTGAGGTTTCTCAATAGTCGTAATGGGATGGGGATTCAGTTGCCAACACCGGACCCATACTTCCCGCTTGCGTTCTCATGTGGAAAAGTTAATTGAGTATACGTAGTAATAGTTTGCTCTTGAGATTATTTTCTACTGGTAATTAAATGAAAGTCCCTCTGCCCCCAGACTTCATCCACTTTGCAACACAAGAAAAGCATAGCTTACCATTTCATTTTTGTCCTTTCCCAGCCCTTAGGAATCCCTCCCCGTCGTGAGCTTCACCAGGTGCTCCAGCTGCTACTTCTGTCTCTGCAAAAGCAAAACAGTGAAAGGCTCTTAATTTTTGGTAGCATAAGCACTTCTGCAGAAGTGAAAGGTTGTTTACTAATACTTCATTTGCTTTGGTTCAGTCTGTTTCACAGTGTATTATTGTACACACTCTGTGTATGTAATACAGAGAGTGTACACAACAGTGTGTACTTACACGCTGAATACACTCTTGGAACGCACAGAGGGTGTTTATTTTCATGTGTAGGATGGGTGTGAGTCACAAGCCGTGCACTGACTAGCCCCAAGCTTTCAAACCAGTGAAGGGATTCTTGTTCTAAAGCCAGCTGAGATCAAAGAAGGTGCTGAAACCTAACTAGTATTGTGTTTATCAAGAGGTGTAGACACCATCCCTCAGGCTACCAAACACCACCCGAACTGCGTATCTACCAACAAAATACAGACATAATAAGCCTATGAGGAAAAGAAGCTTAGAAGAGCTTCTTCTTTGAGGAGGCTGTTACATCAGGTACTTTCTCAAAGAGGAGGAAAAAAAACCAAAAAACCAGAGTGTGGGGGGAATAATGTAGGGTTTGGGCTTCCTCTCCCTGTCCTCATAGCAGCTCTTAGCTTAAGGAGTACAAATAGCTGAGCGATCGTTCCTCCCTGGTGTGCTTCAGAGAGAACACTGAGGGTGGAAGTAGTGGTTTAGCCAAGGTCCTCTTCTCTTCCTGCTGAGGCAGCTCTGTCTGGGGAAGGTGCTGATGCTGTTCTCCTGCCTGTGGCTCCTGGTGCAAAAGTGCTTGCTGGGATGAGCAAAACCTGAGTGCCAGATTTCTGTGGTTCTCCCTCTCTCCTCATGGCCAAGCCATGGTTATGCTTCATTTACCAGCCCTTTCCTGATACTCAGTACAAGCCATCTGCCATCTTTGGCTTCTTTGACATTAAAACCAGTGTGTGTCCTGGATGTTTTTGTTGAACTTCTCCTGTAATTACTTCTCTCCCCATTGTAATGGTTATTGTTTCAAGCAAGGGTATAAATCTATGCAAAGTGAGCTTATTCCATATGTGTTCCCTTCCTGCCTGCATTTTGTATATAAAACTGAGGCACCAATGGCCACTCTCATCTGCCTGACTACTTCTTCATGGTGCCCCACAGAGTTTATCCTCTGTCTCAGCGTTGTATGGATGTTCCACTCCGCATAAGGCTGCTCTGCAGAAATACCAGTAGCAGACTGATCTTGCTCTCTGGTCTGGCACTAGCACAAGAATGAGGTGAGGTCTGGAGAGACCAGAGCTCCGCACCAACTTGCTGTTAAGCAGTAGCAAGGTCTCTGAAGGAGGGTAGCCCAGCAGCTGGGCCCTTAGGTGATGCTGTGGCCGTGCCTGCTCTCCCTGTAAGTAAAAGGGGGTCCATATGACATCTCCCTATGCAGAAAGAACTAAAAAATTTGGTAAGTGTGGCCAGTGAACAAGTCTGTGTAAAGGACTAATAGCAGCAGAGAGGAATGACCCAAAAGTCAGAGCTTCTAGGAGTGATGCCATCCTTCTGAAGAGTCAGTCATTCTCTAGCAGATTGGATTGTGACTCGAGACCCACGTGTAGGTGGTTGCTCCAGCCCAGCCGGCTTGTTTGCCCTTCTGGCTTGGGCTGCCTTACTCCCACAGAGTCCCTGACGGGTTTCTGCATCTCCCAGACGCCTGTACAAAAGTCTTGGGCTGTGGAGGAAGCGGGATCAGACCCGAAACATCAAATTGCGTGTGAGTGTTGAGCTCTCTTGCCATCCACATGCTTTTGTTACTTCCCTGGTGAAGCTTAAGCTGGGGCAGAAAGGAGGAGCAGGGCAGATCTTGTTTTAGGAAGCAGTAGCAGTATCTAACCGCAGGAACACTTCTGAGTAATCTAGCTGGAGCACCTGACCCCTAATTTAGATTAATCCAGTGTTGTTTAGTTGAAATAACATTTCTTTCTGGATTGAGCTGACTCTGCCTGGAACAAAAATGTTTATGCTGAGCCTCCAGAAGGATTGTTCTTGGTATGCTAAAGGGGAGATCTGCTCTTGTCTGTGGAGTTCAGCCAGTGTAAGATATTTCAGTCACCACATGCATCAGCATTTGAAATAATTACTTTCTATTTGATATTTCACTTTTTTTCCCCCTTATTTTGAAGGGCTGGTTTTAATGAAATGGAAGTTCAGGAAACTAACATATAATTTTTTGTTGGTATTTTTTTTTCAAGTTCAAAAGATCCATTAACTGTTCATTTTGATCTGACAAAGGAATTACTTAGGGTTTATTTTTCGGAGGTTAAAACAATTAAATGAGTAAGGCTTTGCAATGAAGAGTCACTTCCTGAAGAATTAAAGTACTAATTTATAACTTTAACACACTAACCTACCTGAAATAGCTAAGGCATGCGGTGCAATTAAAGCATATTATTAAATTGCAAAACTCTAAGCTTCTTGGCCATGTCTGCATCATCCAACTTTTGCAACTTGTGTGTGAGGCCGTTTACTGAACATGATAGGTCAGCCTGCAATAAAATTAAATTAATTGTGTAGGCAAGTAAGCAAATGTTTCCAGTGCCTGTAGAATAGCAGGACTTTGTGTCCCAAAGTAAACGTATTCAAGTTATCTCTTTACAATGCAGGAGGAGTGTGGGTGAGAAAGGGTCTAAATGCTACTGTTGACAGCTTTACACACTTGGAGTGCTAAAAATCTCCCTTTAAAGTAAGTTAAGAAAATGGTATTTTTCTGTAAGTGCTCTGTTAACACTGGAAATAGAGTTGCTGCTGTACGTTAAGGATGTTCCCCTATGAACAGCTCTGCTGGTCAAGGCAGCTGGGGTTGCAGAAGGGGAAAGCACCGTGGGTAGAGATGCTGTGCATGAGCCAGGGGCCCATGTTGTGTGCGGATGGCTTTGTGGTGGTTGGGTTTTTTTCTCTTCTATTGCCATAAACCTTACTCTGAATTCTGTGGGCTGCCCTTTGATCATCAGGGATGGCGCAGCTGGAGTGTGACCCACGTGTGATCATACAGCGGGCAGCAGTTCTGGTGGCTGAGCAGCCAGGTTATGGTACCAGAAAAACTAACTGGTTTCAGTGATCAGTCCGGCAATGGCTTCTAACCACGGTGCATCTCTACGCTTTCACTGCAAAGAATGATCAGTTTGTGATCTAGACCTGAAAGAACCCAGGAACTGAAAAATCTAGAGAAGGATCGTGAGAGGCTGTTATGGGACGATGGGCTGAAGCAGGGTGCTGGCCAGGGCAGGGAGGGCAATACTGAGCTGGAACCCTGTTGACATAGAGGAGGTACCTCTGTGTGGTGACCACCAAGCGTGACATTGGTTTAAAAGTCGCCATGAACTAAGTTGGACACGACAATTTGGATGTTATACTGAAAGGATTGATTTGCTTTCCAACCCCTTCTGCTTCATCTGCCAACATTTGGTACTGGCTGAGTAACACAGGTAATGCAGATGGGCACTGAATGAGTGGTGCTGCAAGTTGGAACAGGCACCAGCTGGAGAAGACACCAGTAATTCTGAAAGGATTAGCCAAAACCACCTAGCAGATGAATGAAGGCCACTGCCAAGAAGGAAACTGTTCATTATGCGCCTGGCAAAGCTTTGCAGCTCAGTCACCGACAACTTCTTCAAGTATTTCCCCTGCCCCTCCCACCCTTGTATGCCTTTGGCTTTTGACAACAGATTTATGTGAGCTGGCTGGTGTTACTGATGCTTGTAGGAGGACAGGAGGACCTTTCTCCTCAAGTCTGTAAAATCCTGAGAGCACCCTGGGCAGAGAAATGTTGTCTTACTCTTCCTTATCCACATCAAGGCAATTTTCTGTCATTTCTTTAAATGTTCTCCACTCACGTAACTGCAGAGTCCTTGTACCTTTAGGTAAAAGCGAATAGTTAGTAGAAAGCTAATGAGTGAGCTTGCAAGCGGAAATTACAGTCTGGCTTCTCAGAGAAAGTTCTTATGATGCAACGGTCTGTACCGAAACTGGGTG
This sequence comes from Tetrax tetrax, assembly GCA_009806455.1. Taxonomy (NCBI): domain Eukaryota; kingdom Metazoa; phylum Chordata; class Aves; order Otidiformes; family Otididae; genus Tetrax; species Tetrax tetrax. The sequence continues at coordinate 344,267 of WHYT01016795.1, forward strand.
ATTACTTCTGATCTTATCTGAAAGCAACCTGTAAACAAACTGAGGCATCATTTAGAGAGCTGTCCTGTAACTAGTTCAAGGAAAGATATTTAAGAGATCTCTGTGAGGGCCATGCTGGCGTGCAACCAAAATGACAGTGACGTTCTCTTTTAGGGTTTTAGATTTTGAAATGAATTACTTTAATTAGAAAGCAATTTTCTGGGGATTTGTAAGCAGCGGCAGGTAGCGTGTTGGTAGCTAACTGCTGTGTGATTCACCCTCTTGGCTTGAGGCAGCGGGAAGAAGCGCCCTTTGCCTCCTGGAGGGACTCTTTGGAGCTTTGGGCTGCAGAACGTGCTGTGGTGGCAGCTGAGACTTGGATTGGGTTCCTTATCTTTGATTGCACTGTAGCAAACTTCATGCACTTGTGAGGACGGCCGGTTGGGTTTTCATGTTTGCTTTAGCAAAGTTTGTAGCTGTTTAAAACTCTCTGAACTTGTCCTTATCTGCTGCTCACGGGAGTGTTGTGTACTCTGTCCATGGCCCACGCTCCCTCCCAGTCGCACCACCTATGCTGTGGAGGTGGCGTGTGGTGGGTGGAGTGGTGGCTTTGGGCTTGCTTATGTTTCCCCATGCTGCTGGAGTTTCCCATTGTCTAATTAAGTTTTATCTTGGGCCACAGTCAGGCTTTGGGGACTGAAAGATTGTTATCAACTGCATGTCTAATCTGAAAAGTTATTCCTTCTCAGGGATAAAGAATGAATGAGTGATGGTGCATGACTTGCTGCCGGTGGGAAGCTGTACCCCATACAGAGCTCTGCAGCAGGAACTTCCCTTGGCTTTGAATAAATAATTTTGGTAAGGAGGAATTTATCCACTCGTATAGAAATAAAACATGGGGGAAAGTAGAAATTACAGTTTATATCTGATCAGAGTTTCCAGGATTAGAACACACAAATATCTTCCCCAAGGTTTGGAGGAAAACAGCAAAACTCTGGATGGGTCTGGCCAAAAAGGGAGTGTGTATGAGCTAGCCCACTTGATAAACTGGATGCTCAGGAAAATGAACTTTATTCTTGATTTCAGAATAACCTTTCTAAATGGCTCTCAGACCAAACTGAAGCCGTTTATGGCTTTGCAAAATGGGAAGGATTTGGGTGGCTCAGGGGACTGATGCTAAATGTGGCATGTTTCACTTCAAGTTTCGGAAGGAAGGAAGCATGCTCTTGGTAAGCAAGTGAGCAGAATTCAATGCTGATCAAATGATGCCACAGTCTTGTGGGTATTCAGTGGTTTCATGTTATGTTTGGTCTGATTGATTTCTCAGGCAGTCAAGATCCGTGCCATCTGTATGTCTAGTTGTTATTTCTGAGGAATTTAATATTTGTCATCTGTCTGATTCCCTTGGGTGAAGGTCAATTCAGGGACTAGAAGGATGTCTGTACACAGATCCCAGAGGGACTTTGCCTCACTGCTGCCTGTGAGGTCTGTATTAGGCAGTTTTGTATGGCAATTGTCTGTAATTTTCAGTAGTGGCCTCTCATCCCATTCTTTTAAAACATGCTTTATCCTCTAGCTAACGTAACTGCTAAATCTAGCACAGAAGTTAGGTTTAAAAGAGAATGCTGCTGCTCTATAGAATGCCAGGGCAGCGCCTTTCATTTGCTTTCTTTCTGTTGGAAGGACTCTTGACTTAGGGAGCAATTTCTGCCCTCTAAATCCCTAGCAAGTGTTCCCAGCTCCACCTATCCTTGTCTTGCATGTCATAAGCACTCCTGCGTTTGAGTGCTGGAGATTTGAGGCTGCCTGGGTGGAAGCTCAGGGAGCACAGCCTCAGCGGCGTGTGGTGTATCCCACGCTTTGCCTGGCCTTGGGTTTACTGGGCGAGGCTTATTCCCTGTGACTAGGGCTGTGCAGTGGTCTCATGCCCTTTTATGAAACTTCTGATGAGAAACCAAAAAAATCATTGTTCCTTTTTGTAATGCCTTTCTGATGGCTCCCCCTAAAAGTTCCTCTTTTTCTCAATTCCTTTTTGCTTTTCTGAGAGTTTCCACTGCTCTTTATCTGCCAGTTCCAACAAAATGTTTTTTCTCCTTTGGTGAATAAATTCTTCTTGAGAATAAAGACCTGCTCTTTCAAGAGATTGCAGTTACACAAAATAGGTGTGAGGTGGGTTTTTTTTTGTTTGTTTGTTTTGTTTTGCCTTTTAGAAAACCATAGCCTTAAAGTAGCAGCTCATAAGTGACAGTGAAGAAAGAGGCAAGAGTTCATTCAACTGAATCCATATTGTGTATTTTTTTTTTTTCTTGACTTTGGGCGCAGCTCCTGTCTGAATATCTGCTTCTAGTACTCTCTGGAAGATGTTTTGTTTTATTGTTGTTTAACCACCTCTGAATATAGAGGTATCGTAGAGTAAAATGTTAACGTGGAAACAAGGACCTTAATTTTTCATTATTCATGGGTTTTTTACTTCTGGCATCAGCTCAAACTGACCCTTAAATCAGTGGCATTGCCTGGTGCTGGAGCACTCTATTCAACAACCAAACAGCTATGCAGATGCTTAGATTAATTTATGTGAGGAGTCCTGGAGAAATTATTAAGTTAACTGATGTCAGTAAAAATGTTGCGTTAATACAACACTGATCAATACTGCTGTTTCTGAAGTGAATGATCTGAAGCTGGTTGTGAAAATGAGACCTGGTTTTAAGAAGAGAGATGATCCAGTTTGGGTTACTGGTACTACTTTGGAGTAGAGAGCTCAGCTTCTGTAAAAGTAGCTCTCAGCAGGTGACTTCTTATTACCATAACCTCTAAAAAACTGTTAGCCCTCTTACTGCCTGTAAGCATGTGTGAAGTTTTTGCTGGCCATAAGCTGAGGAGAAACTTCTGTAGTCATTTTTGGGGTAGGAGAGAAGATGGGTGAAATAGTGATGCTGCTGCCCTTCCTCTTGCCCCGTGAAGTACATAAACGTTTTCTTTTTTTTTTCTTTTTTTTTTCTTTAGCTAGTATGTCAAGTGAATCCCTGTACATATCTCCTCATAAACCAGATACACGCAAGAAGAACCAAAATGGGTTGAAATACATGGGAAGTTCTTGCATATTACGGGTGTAGTTGACAGGTATTTCTCTTTGCTCTTCTATGTCTGTCTTGTGGCCTTTTCCTCCCACTGTAGTCATGATTTGCTTTAAAGGCTTTTGTGCCATCTGGATTAGAGATTTCTGATGTTAAAGAATCCTTTCTCGTTGAAGGACTGGATTGTTTAATGCTGTTAGTAATCTATTATTTGTAGAAACATCCCTGCACTGAAATATCTCCGCCTAGATTAAATTTCTGCAGAGTTTGCAGCCCCATCGTTCAATGGGCTAAGCTCTTCAGCTTGCATCTACATTGGAAATCTCATGATTATTTGAACTTTTCCTTTGTTACTAAGCCCATGCAGAGGGACAAGGACTCCTGGTACACGCACAACTACACATGTACAGAGCTGGTTCAGGCTTCTTGGAAAAGCAGGCTAAAGAGAGTATCACTGCTAGAAATCACATAAAGGACAGAGTAGAGCTCGTGGTTGGCAGAGAGATGGGTGACAGGGGGTGCTGCCTCCTGCTACGGAGGGATGGGCATCGCAGGAGCAGCCTCCTGTGCTTCCCAGCTCCAGTCAGCCACCAGCCCTCTGGTTCAGCAGGGCTCTTGGTGATTGAAGTCAGAGCATGTTTTGCCCATGTCACAAAGCTGGGCCTGCTGTCCCGCAAGAGCTGAAGGAAGCGTGGAGTCTGACCTCAGACTCTGCCTAGCAGGTTATCTTGGCAGTCTTTGATTTCTTCCACTGCATTACAACTGATGAGTCTCTAAAAGCTCAGGAATGTGATTCCTTTATCTTTGTTCTCCATTCCATCTGTACAGTGTCTTGACAGAGTGCATATGAAGGGCTATAAAACTTAGGGAGGACATAACTTGACAATAACTGAGTTACAGAACACAAAATATCAGTCCTGAGCTATTTATATGGTAAAGCCCCAATATGAAAAAAGCCCAAACAAACAAACAAAAAAACCCAAACCCAACCCAACCAACCAAAAAAAAAAGAAAACAACCCAAAAAAAACCCAAAACCAAACAACCCAAAACCCTAAATTTAAACTGACAAACTGTCAGCATTTAGTGTAATAATTTCATAAATGTTTGTGGTGGTGCCTTTAGCTATGTCTTGCTCAAGATATTATCCACCTTACAAGTGTGTTTTTTTTTTTTTTCTCTTCAGTCAGCAGTTATCTTTCACATCCAACCAGAGTTATAAAACCCCCTCAATAAATGTCATCAGTGCAAAGAAGGAAAGAGGAAAACTCCCTCCCTTTGAACTTTCAAATTCGTGTAGTGGATAAAGCCTTGTCACAAGGGAGAAGGAGAAAGGGAAATTCTAGGGGACTTTCCTCGGAAGCAGAAGGGAAACTGTTTCAGGCTCAAGAGACTGCTTTGAGCTGATGAGACAGTCAATAAAATGTCTTTATTACTTTTGTTCAACACCTTGTCTAGGAGGAACTGTAACACACTAATGCCAGAGAATTTCCATTCTCCAAAATAACTTTCCAGCTCAATACTGTGAGAGCAGGGAAAATCCTGGCCTGCAGATGCTTATTTTTGCTTGCAACTGTTGACAGTGACAGCTTCAGGGCTACCAGTTACTTTTCTGGATTGTAATTGTGAATCCCCTCTCCTCTTAGCAATTTTTAATTTGCCTAGTGTAGAAACCACTTTTCTTCAAGGTAAGATGATGTTAGTGATACATGTACACAGTTCCACTAAGAGACAATAGTCAGTTTATTCTTTCTCTATCTGTTACTAGACAACGAATCTCCTCTCTGACTTTGTAACCCTACAATCAGTTGGATCCATATTTTCTGGCATGTGAGAAAAGGAAGAAAGTTGGATGAAGGATGAAGTTCAGAAAATATTTATTATGATCCTCTAGGAGGGTGTTAAGTATTCATCAACAAAGTGGTGAGCCTCACAGGTAAATGAGGCTAATTAGTAACCAACGCTGTTGTAGTTGCTGCATTGGACGTGGAAACACTGGAAAAGGTGGGTCAGAAAATGGAAGCTCAGTATGCCAGGGTGAGAGGAGAAAAAGAAGGTTAACAAAGGTTTGTTTAACTAGTCTTGGCTCTTCCCCGGAGAATTATGTTAACTTGTGACTGAACTGACCAAGCCCCATGCCAGGCACCTCACCGAGGGTTTGTACACCTCAGAGACCAACTCTATGCCAATGGCTCCTCTGAGTGAGAGGAACTACTTGAATCACATCCTCGATTCTTCTACTAAGCTTTTCTACAAAATGCAGTTTGAACATTCTTATAAGCAGCTGTTCGTCATAAAGTCTTTATAGTCTTGGAGCAAATCCTGGGGCTGATCAATGGTGTTAATCAGCTCGCTGATGTCAGAGCTACTGAACCGAAGGAGCTGGTCTCTCTAGGAGCATTGCTCTGTTAAAGCAAAAGTGAAGGTGTCTGGGTTTTATTTGTGGTTTGTTTTCTTGTAATTGTTGTGAACAGACCTGCAGCTGCAGTTTGTGAGAACTTCTTGAGGAGGGAGGAACTGTTTATAGAACAACTTTCCCTGAGAGTAATTCACAGCATGTACCCACTACCACCCGTGTCCTAACAAAGTACCTCTGATATTCCTGCATGTTCTGGTGACATTTTTTCTTAGGCGAGGAAATACAGATAAGTGCGGTGAATGTAAATAACTAGGAAAAGAGAATAGCTCTTCCTTTTCTAGGAACCCATCTTGGCATTCTCCATAGTTACCCAGTGAAGAGAACAAAATACTCAGAGAATACTTCGTACTAGTAAAAAGATTAAGTCCTACTGGTTCAAGGACTCTTGAACCAGTGACAAAAATAAGGCTGACACTTGCCAAATATTGCAGGCTTAAACCCACCCGTTTCCTCCCAATGGAATTGCCTTCCCAACCCCTTCTTTTTGAAAATATTTACAAAGCTGAAGGTTACAGAGGCTTTTAAACCTACTTGCACTAGTATCAGAGCAGGAAGTTTCTAGTTGTATGGTTATGTTACAAGCACAAGAATGTTAATGTCCAGTTAACTTCTGTCCCTTGGAGAGGGACACAAATAGGATCCTGAATAGGAGCCCCTAAAAGTGCTTGTAAGTACTTCATGCTTGTTTTGCTAAGCTGTAAATAATTGTTCCAAGTAGAGAACAGCCCTACATAGAGTTAATGGGATGTACATACAGTATATACAACATAGAGTTGTGTTGAGATGTTCAAGTTATTTTGCCCAGGTGTTGGAGAACTGTAGACTATTGGCTTGATAGCTGAGGTAGATGTGTTTATTGTCTGAAGGAGATATCTTGAACAGTCAATTTGTGTAAGTAGTAGAAAGAAGAGTGGGGATCATGAGCACTTCCTGCAGGCCCTCTACTCTGGAATGTTTCTCTAGCTCCTTAAAGCTTTCAGATTTTGTTGTTAATGCTTCGTTCAGATCTAGTTCAGCCAAATCATTTTACAATCTGAAGCACCCATCTCAAGCATTGTCTCGTTCTTGTCGCACCAGCAAAAGTGCTTTTTCTGTTACCAGTGTACCAGTGGCTTCTTTTCAAACGAGCAAGCTTGGGGTTTGGAAGCAAAGAAAACAGCTCCTTTCTTTCAAAGCACTCTGAAAGCCCGCTTGTGTTTGCTTCCTCTCGAGGTGTTTCTATTCAGAACCGTGGCACAAGAAGGAAGTGGCATCCTCCTGCTTAGCCTTTTTCTGACAACAGTACCCTCTTATTCCTATGGCTGTGCTTGTGTGTACAGCTAATTTTCACACCTTGCACGCTCTTTCCTTTAGGTACATGTGGGGAACCTACTGCAAGTTGTTTCATCATTAACGCTACATATGTCTTGGCGGGGAGACATGTGTGCGTGTGTGTGTGTTTTCCTTTTTCTGTGGTGGTTCAATGTCTTGACTTTCCAGTTGGAAACTGTAGGACTTCTTGTGAATCAGTTTCCTGTGAATCATTTTAGGTGAGGTCTGCACTTGGCTGAAGTGCTGCTCTTCCAGAATTGGAAGATAATTCTTAGCTTTGTCTGGGGTATGTTGTGTATGTTGGTTTGGTTTTTTTTTTTTCTGTTGCTTGGTTTTTGGTTTTTTGGGGTTTTTTTTTTTTTTTTTTTTTTTTTTAAATCCAAACCCACCTCCTCCTATTCCCTGGTAGGATGGCTGTGTTGAGGGAAGACAAACTGTTGTTCTGTAACTGCTGGAAGAATACTGCACAAAGGTGCATGGAATGGGCAAATGTACTCTGGCATGGGTTATCTGATGTCTCCTGCTGTTAACGCTTTTGTTCTCTAACACAAATTCTCAAGACTCTTACAAGAGCTAACTTTAGAGGGCTGTCTTGTTTTGGTTTTGTCTTTTCTCTTGCATTAAGAACAGTGCTAACAATCTCCTCTGCTTTTTTCTTTTTTTTTTTTTTTGTGCTTATTTTTTGAAAGGCTTGTCAACAGGCTACAAGGGATGTTGGGGAGAAGAGGGAGGAATTAGGCAGATGCTTTGCTTGATCACGTAAGCCTTACTTTCTCAAGAAACCAGGTTGTGAACTGTTAATTGCATCTTCATACAATTGGCTGAAACTGATCTTTCTGGATTGTGAGAGAACAGAAAAAATAAGCCAGTCTTTGAACTTAACGAGTAAAGATGACAACCCAATATGCAAATTTATTATAGCTCCCAATAACTATGTGGGGGATACAAATCCTAAAAGTTGCTAGTTTTCAAGTGGTCTTTAGCTTGTTTTTCCAAGGAGGTAAGATCATTGACAATGGAGCTCTGCTAGCAAATTGTCTCATTTCCTCAAAGGGAGCTTACTTCAGTTACAGCCATGTAACCCTTTCACCAGCTACTGTGTTTTATACCAGAGAGCACAACCCTTGATATTTGCAAGCAGGACATGACTGAAAATAAGCTGGAGAATTAGTATCTGAAAGTGACCAGATGGTGTCAAGCTTATGAATGCCACCCAGATGTGTTGTAATAGCATCTGGTGGTCACTTGGTAGTGGACAATAGGGTCATCTTGAGGGTTGTGGTGGAGGTTCCTTTAGCTGTGGCCCGGGGCCCAAACAAAGTACCTTAGCAATGAGCCACTGGATCAACTTTATACAACTCTACTTGCCCAGAGAGGTGGTGGATGCCCCATCCCTGGGAACATTGAAAGCCAGGTTGGATGGGGCTCTGAGCAACCTGACCTGGTTGGAGATGTCCCTGCTCTTTGCAGAGAGGTTGGACTAGATGATATTTGAAGGTCCCTTCCAACCCAAGCTACTCTATAAAGACAACTTGCTGGCTAGGTAGGCAGGCTACACCTACACTAGGAGAGCAGTGCATGGGTAGCTGCTGTTATCTCTTTTCTGCAATCAAGAGTCCACCAAACTTAACCTTTTTCTGTGTCAGAGATGCTGAACAGAACTGTTAGATGTTTATGCTGTTTTAAGCACGTTGATGAGTAATGACTTGAAAGAAAGAGGGGCAGCTTGTGCGAAACCGCAAGCTTTCACGTTGTGAAAGATCAGCCTGACCTCTCTGCGGTTCTACACTTTCAATATAGGAAACCTCCTGTGAAAGTTTAGGTAAACTTAGTTTTACAGTATATTTTCAACTAGCCCCAAGCTGGAAGCTGAAGGTGTGAAACGCACAGCCCAAATAAGGCTCGCAAATTCAGCAATGCATTGCACTGACCTACGGTTTGGTCTCTAGTCCTCACCTTTCCCCACTGAGGAGGCAGGCCTTGTGAATGTTCTAATTATCGGCCTCAGGAATTACAGGTACAGTCAAACATCTTTAGATCAGTTCATTGATTGCAAAGCAACATCACCTGAAACTTTGTAGAGATTTAGCCCTGCACGATGGGGCTCTGCACTGAGCCCCTGGTTCTGCAAACAGCAGCCTCCTTCAGGCACAGGAGGCAGCTGCCTGGGGCACTGCTCTGCAAGGAGCAGCTGGAGTCTGAGGAACCACCAGCCACCAAGGTGGAAGGATCAGCAGCTGCTGTTTGGAGAGAGGGTGGTGGAAGATGGAGATGGCTTCTCTGCAGTCTTACTTTACCCTTTCCCATCCCTTTGTCCTCCATTTTGCTCTGTAGTGACAGAGGTGACTGAGCCCTTTTCTTTCCAAAACAGCAATGTTTAGCTTCACTAGCGTTGTTAAGAAATCTTGAGAGTGCCCTAGGTGAAGCACCCCTCATCTCTCTTTTCTCACACTTATCTACCTTGAATGCCTACTCTTTCCCTTCTACTGACTAACACCCTGTGAAATACCTTCTGATGCCATCCTGCATCAGGGTTTTTCCCCTAGGATGATCCAGGCAGCTCCTTCTGTAAGGGCTGAACAGGCTGCAGCTCTGCTGGTTGTGATCTAGCAGCCTTGGGCAGCCGGAGGAGGAGCTGGTTTCCTGTACTGCTTTCCTGTATTCGGTTCTTGCAGATGATCCATTTAAAAATCATAGGTCAAATACTTTAAAGTAGTATTTATCCATGTACAGAGTACAGAGGTAGGACCGTATCTAGCTAGGTTCTCTGAGATCTTGTAGTATGCCCTGGATATTTTGTTAGGATTGAAGGGTTGTCCAGTCTTGCACATCTCAAAATACTTATGAGTGTTTTCTCTGATACAGTCAAACCCTCTTAAAACACAATATTATTCAATGCACAGCTGTTACTGCTAGAGTAAATGATTGACTTTCTGCTTTGCCATCAGATTCTAGGAAGTAGACACTTCTAGGGAAATATCCAACAAAGCTGTAGCCAGAAGGACCGTTGTCACTGTTTTGATAGATGTGGGAACTCAGCAAGTAGTCCTACTACTATTGGAAAGAGAGGTACTCCTGCGCCACCCCTGTTTCCCACAAGTGGGCTGCGTGAATCCACATCCTCCCTTGCCACTAACACTTCATGAAAGCCCATCTTTTGGAGGTGGCCAAAGCCTGAGTTCTGAGTATTTGTGGTAATGTATGACAAGACTTGGGACCTCAGAAATGACTAAGCTTGGAGTTAAAATTATACAGAAACTTCGATTTGGAAAGACAGGATTCCTTCTCCCGTTTGTATTTGCTTAATAATAAAAAGAGCTGATTCATTCAACAAGAACTAAAGTTGTTTGGTCTTTGATAGGAAAGTGAAGATTATCTACCGCTTACACAAACTACATCTTGTCATTTCAGTTGGGGAAGTGAGGAGAAGAGTGTTTAACGGGACTTGTGCAACCTACTGCATACCTAACTCTCACAAGAAAAGGATGTCCTCAGATAGGAAAGTACAAAGGGCTAATCGATGAGTTTAGCTTAGCATCATACATTAACTTAATGAGCGTTGCACTTCATTTCCTGGCAGCTGCTGAACATCTTAGGGACCCATTGTAATGCAGGCAAACAAAATATTTTGTTTGGATCTTTAGAGGGCTATAAAATAGTGTTAAACTCACAAATGTCTGTTGTTTGTGAGAATGTATAAAGGAACGAGCTTTTTTTTTTTGCCTCCTCTTGCTGACGGGTTTGTGGAGGGTTAACTAGCAACTATTAGGTGTGATTGGTGCTGTGCTTTAACTGATAACTGTTAAACAAAGTAGAAGCTTATGGACTGAGCACGAGGGAGAAATCATTCATAGAAAGCACTCAAACTATGTAAACTTTAAATGGCCTAGTTTTGAAGCACTTCCTCTGAGCACTCATGGAAATCTTCTCTAGATGTTAACATGCTGATCTTATTGCTTGTAGTTTAAAGCCCTTACATCCTTGTCCTGCTACCAGAGCGGATTTGAAGAGCCTCATTATTTATGTATCTTACAATGCCTCAGATTGTGAGGACCTCAAAGCTGACGTTGGCAGTTCTAGGATTGTTTAGAGGACTGAACTAAGAGAGCTCCATCTTGGTCTTTCATAATCCTTCATTCAAGTGGTAAACAGTCGTTTGGGAGATGAAGTTGAAATGGCAGCTGGAGAAGGACAGTGAACTCCTTAGAGCAGCTTGGAAGTGGAACACAGAGGTTTTAGGAATGGAAGCAACCCTATTTATAAGCAATTGTCCAGGGGAGGCAAAACATCTATGGACTAGTTTTGCAGCCTTGCAGCCCCCCAGGCTCTGGAGTCACCTGAGATGAAATACTTGCTCTGGCCTAAACAGAGTGTCTCTGATCTGCACCTTGCTGGTAGTGAGCTGATGGTGGTCTTAGCCATGACTTGTGTTACCTCAGCTGTGCCCTATTTCTTACAGCTGTTCTACCCCAAAGTCTCCTATACCATAGGCTACAAATGCAAGGAGAATTGGAGCTGAAGTAGCGCTTTTACAGCCCCTGAAGACAGCCCTTGACACAAGGACTGTTTCTGGATGGAAGCTTGTTTATGCCTCTCTGAACACAGAAGAAAAGTAAGGGAAAATGAGAACCAAGGCAACAAAACTGAATTTTAATCAAGGGTATTCTAACTTAGATCCTCCTCTCCCTTCTTCTGAGGTGTGGAACAGATCTGTAGTTGGGGTGAGGTAGGGACACACTGCCAACCGTGTCAAACAAGCAGAGTTGCCCCGACTTTGATATTGGCTTGTGTGTGTCACTTTGCATCTGGATCAAGATGTTAAATTCAGCTGTGAAAGCAGTATTCAGAAGACACCTGTAAATTAATATAGTGGCTTCATACCACAACCACCATGAAACTTGCAGCTGTAGTGAAGTACTCAAAGGGTGAAATTGAGAGAATAATCTTTGAGGACATGAGTTTCCCATGAGGAAATGCAAAGATCCCCTAGCCAGACCTGCCATACAACACTGCTAGCTCTTTAATTAGGTATTTTGCATTTGGTTTGAGAATATTAAGGTTTGACCTGGACTGTGGTGCAGCCACATCCTGGTGCCGTGAAAGAAGCCTGTGCTCAGCAAGGCGTTGCTGCTCTCCTTGGCCTTACTGGACCCTAAGAGCTGTTTATGGAGTGAGGTTTCCCCAGAGTATACTTACTGGGTGGGTGACAATGCTCTAGTACAAATGAACACACTCTTTCCTGCTTCATTCCTCTGTGAGGAGTGAAGAAATGGGGGAGGGGGTAGTAAAATGAGTGTTAGTCTTACATGAGTTTTAGTCACAGATGAACTGCTGACCCCTGACTCTCTAGCTCGGCACAGCTATTTCTGAGGCTGTTTAGCAGAGGAGATCTTTCCGGGGAAAGCTTTTAGCCTCAAAGTTTTTAAGCCCCCCTCCCTCTTCCTTCCCAGCAGAAGACTTGGAAAACACAAGAGAGGCAGCACAACACGGGTACCCCGGGGAGCTCTCATTCCCATCCTCTCAAATGCCTGCTGTTGCAGTCTTTCTTGTCAGGAAAGATTCCTTCCTCAAACAAACAAACAAACAAAAACACTCTGTAAAAGAATATAAACTTTGCTGTAGGAGACAGTAAAAGCTCTCATAGCTTCTACTCTATATATCCTAGCATAAAGGGGCCACTCTTTGGGTCATGCTCTGCTTCCAAAAATCTGTTGGCAATATAGCAGGATGTGCAGATGTCTGAGCTGAGCTGGCTTTTAAGCCACCGCTGTGCATTTTGCTAACAGATGAGCAGCGTGCGGCAGCGCAGAAGTCAGGGTAGGCAGCAGTTAGCGTGGTTAGCCTGTGCCAAACACCACGCTGCCTGTAATTCTGCCAGCTGCTGGCAGCCTGGGCAGCCAGAAGCACTGCTGTGGGTGACTGAGTGAGGAGGGCATGCGAGTGGATTAATCATGGAATGGCCCTTGCTGAATATGCAGGAGAGATGGGGAAGAGGTGACACTCCCTGTTGCTATTTCCTCTCACCTCCTGGGTTTCACAAATGCTGCTGGGCATTTTTTTTTCCCTTTGGAAGTTCTAAACTCTTCAGTAGGGCCTGTTGTGACAGGACTAGGGGTAATGGTTTTAAAACAGAGGGAGGTAGGTTCAGATTAGATATTAGGAAAAAATTTTTTACAATGAGGGTTGTAGAACACTGGCACAGGTTGCCCAGAGAGGTGGTGGATGCCCCATCCCTGGAAACATTCAAGGCCAGGTTGGATGGGGCTCTGAACAACCTCATGTCCCTGAAGATGTCCCTGGTCCTTCCAGGAGGGTTGGACTAGATGACCTTTAAAGGTCCCTTCCAACCCTAATGATTCTATGAAATGTGTATTTCTGGTGAGTGGAGAGGAGGAGTGTGGCTATTAGGCAGATTCCTTCATCATAGCTATTTAAGAGAGACATCTTTCTCTGGATAGTTAATTGCATTTGGGGAAGAGGAAATTGTCACCTTTCAGGAAATAAGACTTCATGGTGACTGCAAAAGACAGTAACTGCAAGACAAATGTATTTTAGGTGCAGTTCAGTGATGTTTCCATTGTTTGTGGAAAGCGGATGAAAAAAAGACAATGCCAGCTCCTCCAAAGCTGGGTAGATGGAAGATGCTGAGTCTGCAGATGTACATAATAGTCAAGGAGAAAATGTAGAAGGAAAAATGCAGGACAGCCTATAGACGTTTACTACTTTACTAAATCTACTCTTTAAAAAAAACAACCAAGTTTAACCTGGGCTGCCTCAGCAAGGGAAATGTAGAGAGTTCTGGATGTCAAAATAAAATAATCCTCTTTTCAGACATGGTAGCAAGGATCTGCTGGGCTGTAGCTCAGATAGCTCTCCAGCTATGGTTACAGTTGACGTTGCTCTGGCAAGGCTACTGAGAAAAGAGCTGAAAGCAAGTTTGCTTGTACAAAAACCTTCTGGTTCAGAACTTAAGCACGTGGCAATGTAGAACACGGGAAAACTTGGATGTTAGGAAATAACATCTGGGAAGCCAGAGGTGAAGACATTTTACTTCAAAGGCACTTAGAGTCCAAATGTATTTCTCAACTACAGCTAACTTTATTAATAAAAACTGAGGGCAAAAAACATCAAGTAAATAGCAGTCTCCTTCGTCTCATTGTGCATAGTCTTTACAGCAGCTTTGCAAGAAAATTGCAAGTGAAATAAAATAATATGGAAAACTGCACTGTAATCTATGCACAAAGACATGTGCATGCAAAACTGAGTTGTAGAAATAGTTTTAAAAATTAATAAAAACCTCCTAGTGTTCTCTGGATGAATAATTTGCCTGTTTTCTCCATCCTCCCCACTCTTCATTAAAGTTGCAGTGTTCAACTTCACCAAGCAAAAGCTGAATTACACCAGTCAGCAGCACTCTTTGTTTCTAGAACAAAAGTGAGTTTGGAGGGCAACTTCGGTAAACTGCAGTAACCAAAACTAAAGGACTTTAAGCCAGTCCTTGCAAATGACAGAGTCCTGTGGCTTCATCCACTGCAAGTGCTTTCTCAGGATGCTACTGAGCCCTGTTAATGTTAGGCTGTCTTAATGCCTGCTGCTCAGTAGGTGGGCTGGGTGCCTGGGTATGTTGAATAATTCTGCTTTCCAGGGGTAGATTGCTATCCTGTAGTCATAGGTTTTGGTGTTAGCTCTTGATGCCTTTGTAGGTCTGTGTAAATGAAGTTTTACACCTCTTGAAGTTTTGCTGGTCCATTGTCCTCTGATAACAGAGCAAGTTTCTTGCTGAAAGGCCACGGTCAAGCCACCTCCACTTATGCTAAGAGTAAAGGGTCCAGAGGATGTGGTAAAGCAAATCATACATGGGCAACATTTGCTGGAGTTTAAGCACAAGGCTGAAAACATGGGTTCAAGAACTTCCCTCCCACACACTCCTGCAAGGAGACGGATGCTCTGAGACAGCATCTGAACCGAAGTAGTATCTGCTGCTAAAGGTGCTGTTAAGTTGTAACTAGAAAAGCTGTGGTGGATTAAGCTTTTATGCTGTGTGTGAGGGAATTTTTTTCCTGTGGTTGTTTTAAAAGCAAAACCAAAAAGTAGTAACTCACAGATGAGGGATTAAAAAAAAAAACCAAAAACCAAACTCTGGCTTTAAGACAGTTGGCTTTCAGATACTAAGAAATCTTAACTGAAGTTGGACTGCGATCACATCCCTTCTAAGAAGTTGCATAATTTAACATGCACAAACTCAAAGCAAGTCTTCCACTCCTGGAAATTGTCTAGCTTGGGGTCTTGAGCCTAGCTATGTGCTTATTGTTCTTAGACTGTTTGTGGAGGCAGAGTTGTTCTGAGCAATCCGTGTTCCTAGGGGCTGACAGGCACATGGAGACCTCTGCAATTTAGGACTTGGATATATTCTTGTTCTTCTAGAACAGGTTATATTTTCTCCAATTTGTGATGTCTCTTTTTTAACTTTCTTTAGCCCTCCTCTTTGCCTTACTTGGCAGGCACCTTGAGAGAGACAATGACCGAGGGATACACACTTTCTTCCTTCAGTCTTATTTGACACCTCCTCCAAGATGCTGTCCTGGTACCAGCAATTTATTCTATTCTGTTACAGATGACTTTAGCAACTAGCATAGGGAAGGACTGTTAGAAAAATCTGGTGGTTGGAATCAGAGTTTAGAAAAATGAAAATACAGAAACAATAGGGAGAAAGGCATCTGAGAGAAGAACCAGATCTGGAATTAGCTACAGCCATAAAATGGAGATTCCTTTCAGGGATGCTGAGGGTGGCTGTAGTTTTGTTTGTTCAGTACTCTGTGTGAGCAGGAAGGAGAACTTAGAGAAAAACAACCAAACAAAAAAAACAAACCTCAAAACCCCACCATCAAAACCAGCCTCTCCGTTCTTCCCCCAGCAGTAAACCCAGTTCAAAACCCAAGCCGGTGTATGCTATGGGTATGTTCTGATATGCCTCTGCTACACACCAGAGATGGCACAGATGCCTTGGGCCAGGGCTGAGCAGCCCGCGGTGTCCCCGCACAGCCTTGTGCCACACTAACCTCAGATCCTCTTCTAGGCCAGGAGCAGCAGAGCCCTGTGAAGCGTGGTGGGGAGCTGCAATTAGTGACTCCCCATCAGCACAGGGAATTCATACCAGTGCAACCACACACTAAGACAGCGGCACTTCTCCCGACCCTGTTCGCACAGGCACCTTTGCACCACAGCTTGCTGTGCAGTTAAGATGCACCTGAAGGTGCTGAGGTGCCGTTTTAGACATACAGGCATATGTAGAACCAAAATCAGTGTCTGAAATTCTCTGAGGCTCAGGTTGCTTTGAAAAAATCTGGCTGCAGGTACATCTGTACTGTATATACATCTCTACACGCCCCTGAAAATTGTCAGTGTTCAGTGGGATATTTCACTGAGTATATATTCACATTCAGTATGTGTGTGTACAGATTTAACAAACTGTGGCAGAGTAGTAGTATCTCACTGTTCAGAGGATAGTTAATATTTTTTTTCCCTCTCTTCCCCTCCTTTTGCTCACCTGTTGAAATAAAGCTCTGTCCATTGACATGGACCTGCAGCGTCCTGTTGCCTGGGTTGGACTTGCCACCTCCTATGTGTGTTTAGGAATGCTCAGCTTCCATAGGGTATGGTTGGCTCTACAGGCACCTCATCCTCAGTGGGAGACAAGGCTGTAACACAGTTCAGAAAAGGAATGTAACTGGGGGTGTGAGAGGCAGAAACCAGCTCAACTTTTTCAAAGGAGTCTTAAATACTAATCATAGAAGCATAGAATGAGTTGGAAGGAACCCTTGAAGATCTTCTAGTCCAGGCCCCTGCCATGGGCATGGACATCTCTGACTAGATCAGGTTGCTCAAAGCCCCATCCAGCCTGGCCTTGAACACTTCCAGGGATGGGGCATCCACAATCTCTCTGGGCAACCTATTCCAGTGTCTCACCACACTCACAGTATAGAGTTTCTTCCTTATGTCTAATCTAAACCTAAAGATCAATCTCTTGAATGTAGTATATACATCCATGCAACCTTATTTTATGACTTTCATAACTGGAGACAGTGTATTGGAGACTTTTTTTTTGTTGTACTCATCTTGGTAAATATTTCAGTAGCCTGGTCTGCATTACAAGAAGATGGCTTGGAGATGAAAACTTCCTACCGCCTTCTCTCCCTTTCTAGAATTAATTTCTCTAGAAGGAAAAAATTGTGCTAATCTCTGCCTTTACATTGCTTACACTTGTATTATCAAGTGAAACTCAAAACAATAGCAAACTCTTTGATTTAATGAGAACTGAAATCTATAGCTGTGTGGTTTCAGTGCTCACTCAGGATTCAGTTTTAGTCGACTGGTGAAATACTTCTGTCAATTTAGTCTTCAAAAAAGCAAAATTGATACGAGCTGGCTCTTGTGTGGCCTGAGTTCCAAGTCCACACAGAAGTTTGAGAAACTGGGCTTTGTGACATCAGTTGCTTTGTACTTCTCAAAGGTGTCTCTCTTCTACCTTCCTCTCTCCCTGCATTATCTTGGTGGGTACAGTTCCTTCTGAAGAAGGGACAAGCTATCATGAATAAAAATAGAATTTTAAAATGGAAAAGTTGTTTTAAATGTCCTGCTGTAGAGACTGGTATGTACACTTATGGTTGCATGTGGGTTTTTTATTCATCTAGTATAAACCTTCCATCGAAACTCAACGGCAATAAGTTCATCTGAAACCTTCTTGTGCAACAGTATCTTGTTATCTCCTTTTTCAAAGTCCACAGACACCTGTAATAGAAACCATGGTGACTCTCGACTTGGGCAAATCCTCCTAGGTGGTTACTTCAGCTCTTTCTTGTCTTGTTACTCTTGCGCTTGATTTCTTCGCTAGCTGTAAACTGAGACCTTGGCTTTTGTGCAACCCCCTCGCACAGGGGTTTTTAGCTGCAATTACAAACTGTCAGTTTGTAAACAGTGAGCACTCAGAACCTGAAAAGTTAGGTAGGGTTTCGTTTTCAGTATGACTAATATGCTGAATCTCTCTTCTGAGCCTTTTCTCTTACTTAGACATCGTGAGGCAATAAGTGTGATTATTTATTTTTAGCCTAGTGTTCACCTCACTAAACGGAAACTGCCCGTTCGGTCACTTCTGTTAGTGTGTCAGTCTAATGACTATAGAAAAGCAAAATTATAAAGAGCAGAAATAAAGGCAAAACTGTACTCCGTGAGTAAATTAGTTGGAGATGCCTTTTGGGGTGTCGGGTGAAAGCTGCCGGTTTTACCGGTAGCCTTAGCCTCACTTCTCGTTTTGCAGTCTAAGTGCATCCCAGCTGCCGGGCAGTGAAGGGGAGTGGAGTTGCAGAGCCAAAATGTTTGAACTGGAAAACTCCTCAATCTGTGTTTTCCTCTCCAGCAAGCTGCCACTTGTGGCAAAGAAAAAAAAATCAAACCCAAATTGTTTCATTTTCCACGTCATCTGAAGCAATTGTAAAAGACCTTAGCCAAAAAGCTGTATCCCAGATACTGCAGTTTTAGCACTTTCTAGCAGAAGACAGAAAACTTGATCTCTTACTTACCGACGTGGAATCTCTTGGTGTTCTGTCTGAATGTGCTGAGATTCAAACGTGCTGCTGCAAGGAGCCTCTGCCTTGAATGAGGAAATGCCGAAGCCGGGCAGGGTGTGGGGCAGTGACATCAGTGTTCCTGGACCGGCTCAGGAACAAAACGAATTACTGATTGCACTCGCTGTAGCGTGCTCAGCTGACGTAAGGACTTACTAGCTACCAGCTCACCAATAGTAAAAGCTCAAGAATGTCCAATATTTCACCTTTCATCTTTTACCAAACTTCAGCTGCTTATGATAATGCAACATTCTGATAATGCAGTCCTTGCTAGGAGGGCTATCTACCTTTTGTCTGATAAAACATATGTCCCTGTCAAGAAGCATTTTTTTTTTTGCATGTGCCACTTGAGGATGTTCAGAATAAGGATTTTTGTAATGCTTCTGAAACAACTCTTGCCTCTTAGCTCAAGCAAGCACTTGAGACTTTGCTTGGTTCTTTCCATTAGGAAAAGAAAAAAAAAACAAACCATAAACACATCTCCCTTCTTACAATTAGTTTTAACTGACATTCATGTATTTAGTGTCCTGTGCACCTGAACACAGAGGCTACTACATGCAGTTTCTAAGCATGCCTTTCCAAACTCTACATTGTCAGGAGAGCTCTATATCTCTTTTATTTGCTCTGCAATCAAACACTGTTTCATTGGCTCTCTGCTTTTGATGCACAGGTACTAAGAAATATTTACCCCTTATATTGTCAGCCAGCCGTGGCAGAAGCCTTTATCTTTCTCCTTGGGAGAGCTCTTGCTTGCATCTTGCTGAGCTGTCGACTTGGATGTGCATGCCTGGTATGCTCTGCTATGTCATTTCATAAAGGAATTTAAGTTTTCTTTCTGTGGGCATTTGCTAGCATGGGCATTGCTTCACTGAAGTTTTGTTGCATAACTGCATAATTGCACAACCCGGCACTCACGCATCAGAAATGAAAAAATATATTGGGTGGATTCTGTTCAACTCTTGTCTTTAAACTACCAGTTCCTGGGCAGTCTCTCTTACATTGAATTGAATCCTTCTGACATCTCCCTCTGCTTCTTTTAAGAAGCGTGTGTGTGTATACGCACCTATAATGCACTGTCAGTGTTGAACTTTTTCATTATATAAATATGCCACAAAAGGCATACCGATTCATTTAAAATAATTAGTATTCCAAACACTGTTCTCATTCCTCTCAACTCCTCCTCTGCTTGGGTTAAGTAGAGAGCTAGTGATTTAATCATGATAGATGAATTTAATTATTGGTATGTAACAGTCATATACAGAAAAAATTACTTAAACTTTAGAGTAAGTCTGGGTTTTTAATTTTTTTTTTTTCCGTACCAAGCCAGAAGTTAAATAAATTAAGAAACTCTAGGAAAACATGTTTCATTATGCTAGAAAACAAAACCCCCATACTGTACTTAATGGTTTGAGAAGTAACACTTGATAAATGAGTCAGCTTCATGGTAGTATTTCAGCAATACACAGTTTCTCACTGAAATGATGCTGTAATAAATTGCTTATTCTCTCCTGTGACAGTGATGATCCTGAGTATTTTCTGAGGCCCTTCACTTCTGGAAAGCTTTGAATGCCTGGTGCAACTCACATTAGATGAGTGGTAAGAAAGCACAGAGGAAAACACTTCTGAGTTTGCAGAAGTTATTCCCTGTCTGACACTGAAGCACAAAAGTGGAAGGCTTCAGAGACTAAAATTTCTGATGAAGTGCCAAAACCATCTATGGCCCCACTAATGGCATGAGAAAGATATATGGGGGTTGTTTTTCCTGTGCTCTTCTGAAAGCTCATTACTTGTTAGGATACTACTCAAAGAGCTCCTCTGACATCAAAGCAGAAGTATTGTCTAAGTTAACACAGTTGCTGAAATCTGACTCACATATGCTATGTCCAACTCCAAGTGAAAGAAAATCACTCCATAACCAAGTTCAAGAATTCGAAGGTGTATCCTTAATGCTTCATGTGCCAATTCCTTCTTTATGTGCTTGGAACAGGTCTCGAAGATGTTACATAGCCCAGCCTAAATTTAAATCTGAGCTGAGGTTTCTTAAAAGCTGAGCTGAGGCTTCTTAAAGCTGAGGCAATTCCTCAGTGTGGCCAGTGATTTGAACAGCCTTTTTTCCATGTATACCTTTAAAGTCCTGTGTCACTAAACACTCAGTGCTTTTCTTGCTTTTGGTCTTTGAAATGAGCTGGCATGGTGACTAAATGCCATCTAGCAAAAACATAATGAGAACAGAAAGGCTGCTGTATTCCAGCTTTGTGCCTAGGTATCCTTCCCTTCCATCTTCCATATCTACGTCTTTCCTTCCACCCTTTTCCCACCTTATTGCTTTTCTCCCATCTTGTGGGAGGAGGGAGCGGATCTGGATTACTAATGCTCAGTGTATGAAAATACAGGAGTCAGACACCTGCCTTTTAATGGTCTGAAGTGAAGGTGGTGTGTCTGGAGGGCATGGCTGTACTCAATTTGATTTTCTGTGATAAAGACAAAGAAATCATGCTGATCTGTGGTGACTGCTCACCAATATAAACTGCACCAATATGTATAGGGTGTGTGGTTTTTTTGATCTGAGGTTCTTTTTTCCTTTTTTCCAAGCTTGTTAATTGCTCATATGACAAAGTGAGGTACTGTGACTGCTCAGTGTTCTACTGGACTACACTGCATGTGGTCAAATATTAAATAAAATGAGGACCCAGCAGCAGTGCAATACTGCCTTATAGTCATTTATCCTCACAGATAAAAGACTGAATGATTTTTATTTTTATTTTCTTTCTACCCTTCCTGGTTTTCCAACAGAGTCCTGTTAAACTTAACATGGGTTGAGTCACCTGAAGGAGATTGCTGTTGTGGCTGTACAATTTGTTTATGTTCTCTCAAAACCCAGCCATAACTTTCCTAGAATCATAGAATGGTTGAGATTGGAAGGGACCTCTGGAGGTGATCTTGTCCAACCCCTCTGCTCAAGCAAGGCCACCTACTTGATCTTTAGACAGAGCCTCCTGTGTTGTTTGAGCCTATTGCCTCTGGTCCTGTCACTGGGCCCTACTGAAGAGAGCTTGGCTCCATCCTCTTTGTGCCCTTCCTTGAGGTATTTATTTATGTTGATGAGATCCCACCTGAGCCTTCTCTTCTCTAGGTTGAACAGTCCCAACAGTCCCTCCCTGTTTCTTTCCTCACAGAAGAGATGCTCCAGTCCCTTCACCATCTTAGTGACCTTTCATTGCACTCCCTCTGGTAGCTCCATGTCTCTCTTGTACAGGAGAGCCCAGAACTGGACCCAGCACTCCAGGTGTGGCCTCAACAGTGCTGAGTAGAGGAGAAGGATCACCTCCCTCGACCTGCTGGCAATACTTTCCGTAATGCAGTCTGGGATACTATTAGCCTTCTTTGCTGGCTATGCAGCCCGGGATACTATTAGCCCATTGCTGGCTCATGTTCGACTGAGTTTTTACTCTTCCCCCTCCCACTCTCCTTTTGTTATCAGATAAGCAAACTAATGCAAACAGTCTTAATCAGGCTCACTTCAGAACGAAAGTGCAAACCACTTCATTTGTCATTCTGAGAACACAGCAAGTTTGTTGGTTTTTAATTTTTTTTTTTTTGTGGGTAAGGCAGTATAAACCAACAGTAGCTGTAACTTTCCATTCTTGAGTCCGGGTGGAAAGAAAAAGACTGTTTACACCTGGCTGGTGAGTACCTGTGATCTGTGTACTTTAATTGCCATTTTGGATTTGGTTGTAGATTGAGGCTTTCCAGCCTGTGAGAAGCATGCCTGGTTGTGACTGGTTTCACTTGTTTCCAGTTATTTGCGGTAACACAGTCCATTCATGTTAGGTAGCTAGGATCCTTCCCCCAGAACGAGGGCAGACACAAAGATATGAAGAAATAAATGAGCGCTCGCGCTGGCTTGCGAACCATTTGAGCAACTGCTGTCCTTTATGGTGCAACTAGAGTAGCAAAAATTGAAGCAGCATGTTCACTTATGAATGCAGAGGCAACAGTCATCAGTGTTACTGTCCAAGATGAGAAATGTTCTTTTAAGTTCTGGCAATAGAAGATATTTGGCAGGAAATAAGCAAACATGGCTGAGGTCTAATGACCTGAATGTGCAAGCAGAAATGGGAACAAAAATTCAGCTTGACTGTGAGAAAGGAATGAGAGCGAAGCTGATCTTTTGCTACTTTTGTCAGACTAATCCCTTCAGTGACAAAGTTTCTGGGCTGATTGATTAGCTGCTTGTTCCTCTCTGAAGTAACTTTTCCCCCTTTTTTTCAGAATACTCTGAGGTGGATGGATGCCTGAGTGCTCAGGATCTCAGACACTCAGGAGAGAGGATTCATGCTTTTTCTGCAAAGGTGCTCTTTATTGTATTTGCAATGAGGCTTCTAGCTTTTCTAGGGAATAGCAGCAAGCACTGGGAGGCGTTGAAAGTGTAAGTTGTTTCCAGTTGGAAGGGACCTACAATGATCATCTAGGGCAACTGCCTGACTACTTTAGGGCTGACCAAAAGTAAAAGTATGTTGTTAAGGGCATTGTCCAAATGCCTCTTAAACCCTGACAGGCCTGGGGCATCGACCCCCTCTCTAGGAAGCCTGTTCCAGTGTTTCACTGCCCTCTCGGTAAAGGAATGTTCCCTTGTGTAAAGTTTTGAACCTCCCTTGGAATCATACAATATCTTGAGTTGGAAGGATCTGTAAGGATCATTGAGTCCAACTCCCTGCTCCTTGCAGAACTATCTAAAACTAAACTATATGACTAAGAGCATTGCCCAGATTCTCTTTGAACTCTGACAGGGATTGTGCCACGAGCACGTCCCCAGGGAGCCTGTTCCCTGGCACAGTTTTGAACCATTCCCACGGGTCCTGTCACAAGATCCCAGGGAGAAGAGCTCAGCCCCTCCCTTTCCCCTCAGCCTCCTCTTCTTCAAGCTAGACAAAAAATGACATGGGCTGGCCTGCCTGAGCTGAGCAGGGCTTCCCCAAATATTTGGGCTTTCTCCCTGGCCCTGTGAACTGTATAACCCAAGCACTGAATGCTCACCCTGTGCTCTCCATCAAAGGTACATACTTTGGAGGTTCAGCATCGTGACAGTAATGCTGTCTGTGTTCCTTCAGAGATCCAACTAGTCAGACTATTGCTGGAGTGGTTCTTTCATTTAGGCATGGCAAGGAAACCATGAAATCCAAGAGTAAAAAAAAAAACACAAAACCCTACAACTTGGTTTATGCAACACTATGTATGCTATGTGGTAGTATGCTGTGTGGTGTCTTAAAGTTTTACCAAACCCAGTACATACATTTCTAAACACAAGCAATGCAATTTTTACACCCAGGAATGCAACCCTCCATGAGTGATGCTCTTTCTCTAGACTTCGCTTTTGGGTTGCTAAAATGCATGTGTTTGTTTTGCCACCCCCTACCATGGAAGAGGAGCTGTTTGGGGCGTTCCTACTGTTCATGTTTTAAGTTTAAGCTTTCCAGGAAGACTGTCAGCTCTACTTTCTTCTAAATCTATTTTCTGCCCTGCCTGATGATCAAAGTCTGCATGCCAACCTTAAGACCTGTTTGCCATCAATGTCTTGCGCAACTGCCGCCAGCCACAGCGGCTTGAGTGTCCCCAAGCCTTGCTTCCCTTGTGCAAGGCAGGGCTAAATGAATCATAATACTTTTCTTAAGGCAGGCAAATCTTTTTCCCTTTGATCCCTGTGACAGCTTGGTTCACACCTTCTCTAAAGGAGAGGTGCCTTCCAGGATTGACCGAACTGTTACCATAGCTCCTTACCCAGTATAGCTCCTGCTCTTGCCGTGGTGGGACCGCTCCCCTCCTCTGTAGGGTGCTCCAGTTCTGGGGCTATACTCTGTAAATCCTAGTAGCAATCAAAGTGCCCATTTTGCAGATGCCATCTGGAGTCCTTCACCCTAGAATTGGTCTAATAGTGAGGAAATTGTTTAGTTCAACAGCAACTCCTATGCAGCAAGTGTCCAAAAACCCCTTATAGCCCAATACCCTCCCTGCGGTTGTGGTCCCCAGAGAAAGCAGGGTGAGCAGAGACTCTGTTCCCGAGGGAAGCACGTAGCAGTAACTGTCCAGATCTCTCCCTGGCCTTCACCTAGAAAAAAGGTATTGATTTTTAGCTAAGTTTTATGAGAAGAAGAACAATTTTTCCTAGTGTGAAAGTTCAGGCAGGCTGTCATAACTGCCTGTGTGATTAAATTGCTGGTGTCCTGCCAAGCTGTGGGGCGCAGCACCTCAAGGGGGCAAAACAAGTATGTCGTGTCTTGGCAGTAAACACTGCTAACTTTGACATACTGGAGTGGGGGAAGGTAGGATATCAGTCTCTCCTCCCCAAAAACTAAATAGTCTGAACAAAAGCAGTGACGTTGGGATTTTGCATTTGGTCTGCAACAGTCTGGCCACTCAGACAAGCATGGGTGTTCATTGCGGGAGCCACATGCTTTCTCACTCCTCTCCTCACAAAATCTGACATGCATTTGGCATGCTGCTCCATTGTACTTTATCTCTGTTCAAATACACTTTGGGATGCTACTCAGTTGCGCCCAGCTCTGTGCAATTACACTGAGTGCTCGCGTGGAGTTTCCAGCCGGCAGAGATGTGTTATACAATTATTCATCTACAGGCTGAGTGTTCTATCCCATCCCAGCATCCAGGTATGCAATGCTTTTCCAGCATGCTTTGTAAAACACGTAGTGAGTGATGTAATAGCGTTGGGCTGTAAAGCCAGATCTCCACATGAGAGGGGTAGGGTCCATTTCCAGCTTCAAAGCAAACTTCTTACCTGGTTTCTGCCTAGGTGCATAAGTTCAATGGTTTCCTCCTGGCTGTCTGGAGCAGCATTGCCTAGAGACTAAAGCAAAACAAAACTCCTTTTCTTCCCTGCCCTCCAGCCCCACCAGAAAGGCTTCTGAAAAGTTGGCAGCTGGAGGGCACACCTCTGTGGCTGGGATCCCATGTGGCTGTGGGGTTCTCAGGCCTGAGCACCTGGGACCTGGGGATGTTAAACCCAGTTTTAATGAAAAAAAGTGTTTCTTACCAGCAGAGGTAATTGACTTGTACAATCTCTACTACCATTTCCCAAGACTTGAAGGCCTACCAATGCAGTAAATGCAGCCACAGAAGTTGGCAGATGACAAATTTATCTTTTGCCAACTTTTCTTTTTCTGAGAAACTGCTTGTTTGACTTTGTTTATTTGTTTAGAAATAGTTTTCCATCCAGATATGTTGTGACGCAATGCGAGTTGCTCAAAAGTGAAGCTAAGACACATTGTATGAAGCCTGACAGTAGTCACTGCATTGCCAAAAATGTTAATGAAAGGCACTGGCTCACCGTGTGCATGCCTGGTGGGTTTTGTGGTTGATAATTCCAGCCAGCTAAAGCATATGCTTGTTAGTAGGAACTCTTCATAAGGGCTA
Source organism: Tetrax tetrax (assembly GCA_009806455.1). Lineage (NCBI taxonomy): Eukaryota > Metazoa > Chordata > Aves > Otidiformes > Otididae > Tetrax > Tetrax tetrax. Next base: position 370,098 of record WHYT01016795.1, read on the forward strand.
CTTTTTAAAAAAAAAAAAGAAGAAAAAAAAAAATTCCCACACAGAGCTTCATCTCCGGAGGACTGGTGAAGTATCACTGGGCTGGAACAGATTAAAAGATTTGTTATTTTTTTGCCTTTCATTTCTTGCTCCTGCTCTCAGTTGGATCAAATTGTTTCATGAGAAATACCTTAACAGGCAGCTGTCTGCCTCATGGTGGTCATGAAAAACTCCGCTTTAAATAAACAAAATAATCTGAAGTTAAACAGAATAGATGTGTAGAGTTTGTGGGTTTTTTTTATTTATTCTTTCGTTTTTTTCCTGCTCACAGGCACTTATTCCTCAGAGCTGAGCTGTGTCCTGTCGTTCTGGGACTCCTGATAGGGTGCCTGCCTGGTGAGCAGAGACCTGGCTTGGTGGCTCACCCTGCCTGGAGGATCCTAGGACACTCTCCTGTCTCCACAGCCACTTTCTCTGCTTCTCCAGTCCTTCAGTTTCTGGGTACACCTCTTGTGTGAGCTGGTGCCAGGACTCCAGGAGACCTTCCTTGGGTGCAAGGTCCCTGCCTTGCCCTGTGTGGAAACAGTCAATAAATTTCCCTGGAAAGGATGGTCAATATCTGGCCAGCCCTCTTGCCTTGTTCAGTAGATCAGTAACCATCACAGGCCTGGATTTTTCTCATTATTCTGATAGTTGAGATACATTATTGAATTCTCATAAGAGAGCAACCCTCTGTGCTGCAAACAGTGCCAGGTAGATATCAAAATATAAGGATACATATAGAAAACAAAAGAAAGGGCTTTAACAGAATGACAGAATTAAATTTGTCCAGGGACATCAAGGACAACAAGAAAAGCTGCTTTAGTTATGTTGGGGATAAAAGGAAGACCAGAGAGAATGTGGACCCTTTCCAGAAGGAAATGGGAGACCTGGTTACCCAGGACATGGAGAAGGCTGAGGTACTCAATGACTTTTTCGTCTCAGTCTTTGCTGGTGAGGACTCTAGGCACATTGCCCAAGTCACAGAAGGCAGAAGCAGGGAATGAAGAACTACCCACTGTAGCAGAAGCGCAGGTTCAGGACTGTTTAAGGAACTTGAAGGTGCACAAGTCCATGGGACCTGATGAGATGCATCTGCAGTTACTGAGGGAACTGGCAGATGAAGTTGCCAAGCTGCTATCCATCATACTTGAGAATTTGCGGCAGTCCAGTGAAGTTCCCACTCACTGAAAAAGGGGTAACATAAGCCCCAGTTTTAAAAAGTGTAACAAGGAAGACCTGGGGAACCACAGGCCAGTCAGTCTTCCCTCTGTACCTGGCAAGGTCATGCAGCAGATTCTCCTGGAAGCCATGCTAAGGCATACTGAATACAAGGAGGTGATTGGTGACAGCCAATATGGCTTCATGCCTGACAAATTTGGTGGCCTTCTATGATGGGGTTACAGCATCAGTGGACAAAGGACAACCAGTTGATGTCATCTGCCTGAACTTGTACAAGGCATTTGACACTGTCCCGCATGACATCCTTCTCTCTAAACTGGAGATACATGGATTTGATGGACAGACCCCTTGGTGAATAAGGAATTGACTGGGTGTTCGCACTCAAAGAGTTGCAGTCAATTGCTCAATGACCAAGTGGAGACCAGTGACGAGTGGCATTCCTCAGGGGTCAGTATTGGGACCAGCCCTGTTTAAAATTTTTGTCAGCAAGCTTGCTGACTACACTAAGCTGTGTGGTGTGGTTGACACGCTGGAGGGAAGGGATGGCATCCAGAGGGACCTTGACAGGCTGAAGAGGTCAGCCTGTGCAAACCTTATGAAGTTCAACCAGGCCAAGTGCAAGGTCCTGCACATGGGTCATGGCAATCCCAGGCACAAATACAGGCTGGGCAGAAAATGAATTGAGACCAGCCCTGAGGAGAAGGACTTGGGAGTGATGGTAGACAAGAAGCTCAACATGAGCCGGCGATGTGTGCTTGTAGCCCAGAAAGCCAACCACATCCTGGGCTGCATCAAAAGAAGCATGGCCAACAGGTCGAGGGAGGTGATTCTGCCCCTCTACTCTGCTCTGGTGAGACCCCACCTGGAGTACTACATCCAGCTCTGGAGGCCCCAACATAAGAAGGACATGGACCTGTTGGAGAGTCCAGAGGAGGACAAGGAAGATGATGAGAGCGCTGGAGCACCTCTCCTATGAGGTCAGGCTGAGAGAGTTGGGGTTGTTCAGCCTGGAGAAAAGAAGGCTGGAGAAAGATGAGGAGGAACTCTTTAGCAAGGCCTATTGTGATAGGATGAGGGGTAATGGTTTCAAAATAGAGGGAGGTAGATTTAGACTAGATTCAAAGGAAGAAATTTTTTACGCTGAGGGTAGTAGAACACTGGCACAGGTTGCCCAGAGAGGTGGTGGATGCCCCATCCCTGGAAACATTCAAGGCCAGGTTGGATGAGGCTCTGAGCAACCTGATCTGGTTGGAGATGTCCCTGCTTCTTGCAGGGGGTTTGGACTGGCTGACCTTTGAAGGTTCCTTCCAACCCTTTAAATAAACAAACCTTTCTTGTCGTGGCAATCCCAGGCACAAATACAGACTGGGCGGAGAATGGATTGACAGCAGCCCTGAGGAGAAGGACTTGGGAGTGATGGTGGATGAGAGGCTCAACATGAGCCGGCAATGCGCCCTTGCGG
>WHYT01016795.1:372779-481625 GCA_009806455.1 Tetrax tetrax
TTGTGATAGGACAAGGGGTAATGGGTTTAAATTAGAAGGAGGGAGGTTTAGATTAGATATTAGAAAAAAATTTTTTACAATGCGAGTTGTAGAGCACTGGAACAGGTTGCCCAGAGAGGTGGTGGACGCCCCATCCCTGGAAACGTTCAAGGCCAGGCTGGATGGGGCTCTGAGCAACCTGATCTAGTCAGGGAGATCCCTGCTTCTTGCAGGGGGGGTTGGACTAGATGACCTTCGAAGGTCCCTTCCAACTCTAACCATTCTATGATTCTATGATTCTATGATTCTAACCCAAACGATTCTATGAAAAGACTAGGCTTTTGATAGGACTTCTGGTACTTTGCTGACACAGTTTAATGTGGTCAGTGGTGGTTTATCACACTGATCTGAGCTGGCTAATAAAATTGCCAACAAGATAATAAAAGATACTTCATGTTTGCCTTGTGTTATAAAAGCAGCTACAGTGCTTTGGCAATAGTTCAGAGATTTTACGTTTTCATCCCTTGACCTCTTTTTAGTTACCAGGTCTACAGCAGTGATGTATTTTAGAAGTTAAGTAAAATAATAAAGGTAACTCTGACCTATAAAGAAATTAATCAAGAGGAATAGAATTGCCTCTAGTCCACCATGATGCTGTTGAAAAGACATTTTTGCAAGCAAACCTGATTTTGTTTTGAAACTACGTGCTCAGCCTTGTGACGTATGATGACAGCATAGATGTCCTGTTAGAAGAAATTAAGAAGGAAATGTTAGCACTCAACTTCTGTCCACATCATGGCTGCATTGGTGTTGCTGCTTGCTGGCACATTCTTAAAAGTTTTCCAGTCTCAACCGAAAGACATTTTGTCATCTTTTTCCTCTTTCTAGTTTTTTTAAGGGCAGACTTTTTTTTTTGTGCAACAGATATGAAAGTATGTCCTGGTAGTTTATATGCAATCCTACTCAAAAATAGCAAACAGTTTCTGTTGACTTATGACGTCTACTGGGGTGAATGCTGCGAAGAAGTAGACTTTCCAGTTCAGCAAGTGAAAGGAGAGAAGATCTCTGCATGCTGGTGACGTGAGTTCAAGCACCAAGTCAGCTACAGTTGTATACTCTCGGCATGTGACTTCTGTGTCCAAGTTTTCCAGTTATAAAATGGACCCAAGCAGCACTTCTTGAAATCACAGGAAACAAATTAGTGATTTATTCCTAAACGATTGTGACCTATTTTGGGCAAGTTAGAAGGTCAGCCATAAGTCTCTGTTATTATAAGAGCATCTATCTCTACACAGCCATTTTCTGTGCCAGACTAAAAGGAGAGGCAGGCTCTTTCCTAACAAAGTACTTGAGTTTGTGATTAACGTTAAGGTCATGAGTAGTTCCCAAGGACTTGTGCTTTGCAGCATGAGGCATAGGCTTGGATACACTACTTACGCTTACGCTTATTAGTGGTGCTGATAATGCGTAAAGTGTTGGAAGGTAATTGTACAAATTGACATATTGTCACATAGTGTGTCTTGAAAGGTGAATGAGACAGAGGCTGCCGGTCTGTGGCCTGTAATTCCCTGGGCTGCCAGAGACAGAGGAGATCACCTCAAGGAACATGTGGGGTGACCTTTATAATCGTCAGATGGGGACCAGTTTACAATGATTTCATCCCCTATCATCCAATGACTGTGGTGATGTGCCACATCACACATTGAGAGGAAGAGTCCCAAGAGCCTAACTAACTTCTATGGTGTGTGTGCCGGTCCTCTTCCTCTGCAGTTGGGCTGTACTCATTCTTTAGAGCAGTTTTTCTTGCCCTGGAAAAAGAGAGAGGTTAAAGAGATTACCCTCATGGGGTACCACGAACTTTGGTGCATATTTGCTACAAATATGAAAAGGATTCACTTTGCAATTTGCAAAAGCAACTAATAAAGTTTCTTTGACATAGCACAAGGGGCTATTGAGAAAAGTGTTTGGAGTCAGAGTTGTTGAAGTGGGAAAAGGGAATGCATATTTGAGCAAAAGAAATATTTCAGCTCTTACAGGTGTAAAGATTTAAATAATGAATTTCACTGCAGGACAGATGGATTCAGACCGCTAAGTAGCAACACAAGTTCTCTTTCGGGGCTTTCCGTTTGTGGTTTACCAGCCATGCCACAACGAAAACCTTTCGCTTTTCTGTGAAAGTTAGTCCCATTTGTCAGTGTTTTCCCACAAAGCTGCATCAAGCGGTGCTTTCCTGTGCATGTGTTTAAGTTGCTTGGGACATGCAGTTCATGTGAGCCAGTATCTAACAAAGGAAAACAGGGATGATAGTGCCCAAGTGCAATATTGTTCTGGGCAATGAGCTGGTTTTAGTTCTGGAAGTGGAACAGTGTGTTGTACCTTTGGTCTGCTAGGTGTTGTTAAGAAAGGGGGGTAAGAAAAGGATGTATCAGCCTAGCTTAGTGCTGCCTTCAGGCTACTGTGTGGCTTTCACTGAGTTTGTTCAAGACATTTTTTTGTCCAAGCCAAAGCAGAGCAAAGCTTCTCAAGCCTCTGCGTTGCATCGGTCTCTCCTCATCTTTGGACTTTAGAAAGGAGCACTCGTGTCCTGATGGATGTGGCTGAAAGTAAAGGTGCCACTTTGGTTGGGGGCAACACAATGGAGTGACCTGTCTTTACGTGCTGATAAATTTAGTCAAACGTCCAGAAGAATGAATTTATTTTATTTAAAATATAAACATGGTACGTGATGACAAAAACTGTTATATGAAAATTCCTAAGTTCCTTGAATGGTAACGAACAACTGTCGTCTAGAATTTACCTGCCTCTCAAAATAGCTGGAAACCTAAACCAATTGAAAGTATGGATTTTGCAGGCTGCTGCATTTAGATGTATTCACTATGTACCGTGAAGTAGCCCAGAAGTAAGAAAATCCAACCAGTCTAAATTAGCTTAACAACACATTGTAAAGCGACTGCTAGGTCACCTCTTACATCTCTGAACCATTAAGCTTCTTGCAGTTGCAGAATATAAAGGTGGAAAACTGTTTTTAGAAAAGGCCCCTGACAGTTACACCAGTACCAAGATGACTGCACAAAACAACTGCTTGTGATGGATAGCGAGGAAACTTCTGCAGAACTACTTACTGAACCACTAGGAAATCATTACCCTTCACATCACACAGATGTTGTTCACAATTTTAAGGTGTCTGAAAGCTCACATGCTTTCTTCAAGCAAATCCCCTTTCGAGTTCACTGAAGACTAGATACGGCCTCAGAAAATATCTAACACCTAGATGGATGGACAGGAGAGTAGACAAGGAAAAGCTGACATTTAAAGTAACTTATGGCATCTCAGTAATCTTGTCTGACAAATGCTGTGAGCTAAATGCCCTACCTGATAGGATATATTATAGTTGTAGATTGGAAAGCAACAGAGGACAAAAATGAAATTAATAAATAAATCAGTATTTTTCACAGACATTGAAGATTAGCAAATTTGCAATATACTTTTTCTGATGTTAACAGATAAAATGTCTTTAAAAAACACAGTTGTACACAATTACTTAAAATCTAAACAGGAGACAGGAACTTAATTATTTAGTTGTAGCTTTGCTTTTTTTAAAAAAAAAAAAAAAAACACACCAAAACATCCCCATCCTGTTCAAATTGGTGAGCAAGTCTAGATTGCATCAAGTGAGAGCTGAACTCCCCCTTCTTTTAAATGTCATGGAGGCTGAGCCTATGCAGCCCTCCCACAAGATGTTTGTGCAGCGGTGGTGCACAGCTCCCCAACTCTGAGCCTGCTTGGGGATACTGCTTCCACAAAAGCTAACTGTGCTATTGCTAAATGGTTCTGGATTCTGCATGATGGGAGAACAGGACAACAAACTTTATCTTAACTTGGTTGGGATTTGAAAGCTGATCTTGATACAAAAAATAACATGTCCTATTAGGCACTGCAGTGCCTGCCCCATGCAAGGCTAGGACAAACAAGGCTGTGACTCATTCACAAAAATGGTAGGATTTTAGTCTAGCAACTTCTGCAGGAGTAGCCAAGTGTTTCCAGGGCACAGTTTAAAATCATCATCATCACACCCACCATGACAAAATGGGGATACTGTCCCATCTAGGCAAGAGAGCTAGCGTAGATTCCTCCTTCTTTAAAATATCACACCATCAGCAAAGTTTTCTGCTTTGCTACTTTCAGCCAGTTGCTCTTGGCTGACTTGGGGCTAAATCAGCAAGGCACAGGCACTGGCATAAGGAAACTTCACTTCTTAGCTTTCTGGACATTAATAGATGACACATTGATACAGTCTGCACTCTCTTTTCCTTTTGTGTTTTTGGTTTTTTTTTTTTTGTTTTTTTTTTTTGGGTGGAGGGATGTGACACAAGGAGATGTTCAGTTTAAAAAATTCAGTTTACAGTCCTCCCTGGAAGCCACAGGAGAGTGCTTAAGTAAAGACCAGTGGAGTAGAGCTTGACCACGGTTTTTGTTCCATCCTGAAAAGGGTAAGTCCAGGTAACCCAACATTAACATAGCAGAGACCACGATTTTTAATTGGTCAGATTTCCACAGCCTGTTCTTTCACACAGTAAGCACCAGCTTCTGTTAAAAGTGGAATTCCCCTTTTTGGTGGAATATTCGGTAAAAAACAAAATGTTAGTATCAAGTACACTTAATGACTGCATGTTCCCTTATGTTAACACATTCCGTGCTTAACGCTATTATAGCAACTCCCATTTTCGGAGGACTGGGTCAAAACATTCTGCCTGGTTCTTGTACACAATAACATGCAGCTGGTGAAACCTCACAATTAAATGATGTACTGTGGAAAGAGAAAGGTGGAAAAGCTCACAAATCTCAGTTTGCAGAGTGTCCTTCAGTTTTCTTTTCTTTAGCTGCCATTCTTCACATTCAGTAGTCATTGTCAGGGCAAGAAGAAGCAGCAAGAACTTCCCATGCTCCTGGAAGGCGGTCACTTCTGCTAGTAACAAAGTCCTCGAAGGTGATGACAAGAGACTGGGCACTCACCAGCTTTCAGCGCTCTGGCACAGAGTAGATAAGTCCCAGGCTTAATGACACAACTGTTGTGTGGGCACAGCCAGTGGTTGGAGCAGAAATCTAGCAGATTTTGCTGTCCATTGTGTTGGAGAAGCTTTTTTTTTTTTGTCATCTCTCTAGGCACAATCTGCAGAAATCTGTCACTTGTATTACAAGCAATGCTGCCACTGAGACAGGCAGTGATGCTTCTCTTGACACATCTCCAGCTGCCCAAATTTTTGGCAGACTTTCCATTTAGACAGGTGCTGTGAAAACAAAAGAACTTCTTTTTAGAAAAAAAAATAGAACCCCCTCCCCCCAATAATCATGTCCTAGAGTTGTTTTTCCTATATAACCGGTGAAACAAGCTACAAAGCTATGGAAAAGATGTATTAATGCTGCTGAGAGAATCAGCTGGGGTGAAGCCCTGCCTCTGCCTGGATACCCGAGATGCTGGGGACCCTCTGCCCTTGTGCCACAGAGTGAAAGTGCCTCTCCTTCTGCAAATGCAAAAAGTGCTGTCCTGCTAACGTTCCCCTCCCTTGTGAAGTGTCACCTTTGGTTCGTTTTAAGCTACTTCAGAGAACAAGATGCACAAAACTTATCTGTGGCTAAGGAAAACCAGCTTCCCAAGGCTTCTCTACAGGCAATGGAGGGATCCCTCCATGGAGCAATTCAGAATTCCTCCAGCTCTGAATTTCTCCTCAGCAGAGCTTCCTGCCCCACTGACTGTAATGGGTGTCTGGAGAGACTAACTCCACTGGGATGAAGTTACTCTTCTTCACAATCTGCCTTCCCCACAGTTTCCAAAACTGTTTTCTTTCTAACGGCAAAGCTAATCCCAGTAGTCTTTTTTTGTTCTGCGGGATTCCCACCCTCCATTAAACAATCCTACCTTCTTCATAAAGTGAAGCCCGTAGAAGCAGAAACACATTTACATCAGTATCGAAAAGCAAAATGCTGTGGCAGAGTGTCCGTGTAGGTGCACCTCTGCAGAAATCTAGTCCCCATCTACCTCACACAACTCGCTTGAAAATCTCAAATGACCATTGAAACATTAATTTCTCCAAGACCCTATCTTCTTCCCCAAGGTAGTATCAGCTACTTCTTAATAACTTCTGACAGATACTGGTTTCTTCTTTCCTTAAGAAGAAACAGAACAGCAACAAACCTAGACAGATGGAGACTCCACAGCCTGCACAAACTCTCTGCCTTGGTGCTCAACTACCATTACCCCGAGGCATTTTTTTTTTCCTAACATCTAGCTTAAATCTCTTTGTTTAAGCTGCTTGTGCCTTAAGTGCTGTGTCCTCCGGGTTAGGACAATAAATAACTTCTCATCCTCTTTAAGGACTCTCTGAAGAGGGTTGTTATTGTGTCCTTAATCAGCCTTGCCTTCTCCAGCCTAAACAAACATAACCAATCTTTCATTAGAGATCACATTCTCCCTAGATCATTCTCATTTCTCTGGTATTAGTCCAAGTTGCCCTCAGATTGGGATGCCCGAAAGACAACTGCCTTCCGTGCCTTATGTGGCTCGGAAAAAACAGCCCTCAGAGGTGGGATGGTTTCTGATAGCAACGAACCACCAAAGCTGCTGTCCCATCTCCTCTTCCACAAACGATGCGGAGACATGCCAAAGAAAAGAGAATGTCTGGAAGTGTCTTTGTTTTGTTGTTAAGGAACAAATCATGCTACAGCAGCCTTCAATTTAAGATAAATATTTACTCCTATTTATGTCACGGAGGTTTTTCTGCTTAGGAGCTAAGCCCAGGGATTTAATGAAATAGGGCCTGGTATAAGTAAGATCGGAGAAGAAAAAGTTGACTGTAAATGAACTGCTTCTGTTATGTTAAAGGAATGGAGGGAGAAAATGTGTCTTGGTCTTAAGGAGAAAATCCTCCCTTCCTACATTATGCCCTACAGGAAACAGTGTAATGCCTATTGATGTTTAGCAAATATACATCTTGTGGATCAGGCTGGGATTGCATGATGAGTCTGGAAAATAACTGACCATTAACCCACTTTGCATGACCACCAAAGAAGTTACAGAAAAAGTTTGTTTTTTTTTTTAATTTAAGGGTTATTTTGCTTCTGCTTGATATTTTGAATTGGGTACATTCAGAGCATCTGCTAGGGCAAACTATGCTTTCACTATTACAGTTTCAGTGGAACCATAGTATCATAGATCACTACCCTGCTTTCTCCTGCTCTCTTCTGAAGCACCCGGGCTTGCTAGACACGAGGAGGAGGGCATGAATTGAAAATGTGGTTTGTTCTTGTCCATGAAAAGTATAGTTGTCCTTGCTTTTGTATACGTGGAAAGTCGCTTACAGGAGTGCTTGGTCACAGCAGCAGACTGAGTCTGGTTCACGAGACATCTTTTAAAAACTACTGTTTTTTTCTGTCTTGCCAAGCATTGAAGAGTCTTGCATGTGGGCAAATGCAGCAATACAAGGGTATGCATGCACAGCATGGAGTGACAGTGAGACATGCTTTATTTCAAACTTGTAGAAAGCTGCTTGATCCCAGTGGGATCTTGAACCCTGAATTGCCCAGCCAGTGACTCTAAAGCTCTTGGGATTCATTAATCCTCTGATTTCTGCTTTGGGTTGTGCTAAGCAGAGCAAACTACTGACCCTGGTCCTGTTCCATGGAGAAGCACACCCTCCATTTGTGCAGAAGCAGCCTACAGGGATCACAGCTGAGAAACTATGGCCTGAACAGGCACAAAGTCTGAGTTACTCTCATATCCAGCAGTTAAATCATGTGAAGCTTAGGGGCCCTAGCAGAAAAACAGAAAGAATAACATGTCCTGGGGTAGTACATGTCCTCCCCAGGGCACCCCAGATTTTTTGCTAACAGTATGACTTCCTGCTGATGTGTGCAGGCAACTTACTCGTACTTTCTACCAAGATGCTGGAAGACATTAAATATTTTGGCAAATGTAAAAGAATTCTTCATATTTGGTCATGTAAATGAAGGGCCTCGTTACCTGTGTAGGACACTTGGTTAGAGGACCTCCGTCTCCACAGCCAGCAGGTTAAAACAGTTAGAAGACCTATTAGAATGACAACGGAAACGATGCCAGCTGCTTGAGCACCTCGTCCCTTTTTTCCCAGGTTTTTGTGACCTTCTTTGGTAGAACCGTTGCTTTGCTTCTGCTGTGTGTCTATAATAAAATAGAAACAGGATGTATAAGGTGTAAATTTTCACATTTCATACCAGGCAAATGTTTGGCCACACTTTACACGCACAAAAAAAAATCTGAATTACTAAATAATTACACTATTCATATCACTGTGATTTTGGTGGTACTCCTTCTGAGCAAGGCATATCTACAGTTTACACTGTCTAATAATACGATGCCAGTTTATTCCTCTGTCATCATACTGCATGCATCCCTCATTCTTCCATTTTGTTTTTCTCTTTTGGCAGCCCTGGGAGACTGTATGTTTGAGCTTGTGTCTAGATTCAGTTGAAAATAAATCTACATAGAGTCTGTAATGTAAATCTGATGGTATTCAGAAAAGTGGGAGAAAACCTGTTTCCCTGAAGTTACTGACAAATTTCCACTGACTGCTGCAAACTGAAGGTTTCAAATCATATCTCTCACTCTTTCAAGTGTGGTAGCACTTTTAGAAACCAACAAAAAATAATAATGTAAAGTTTTTTTCCCTCAGGATACAATATGACAGAATGCTATTAGGAAACTAATGACAAGGTTTTTAATTTGGGATGACAGCAAGAGTGTGCTAGCATATAAACACTCTACTGTGCAACTCTTTGCTCGTGTGCACAATTCTTTTTCCTGGAAATAGTTTATATGATTTAGCTATGTTTGTGGGATCAGTGTCATTAAGTCCAGAGGATGTGATTCCTTGGCGTGTTCAGGTAAACCAACTATGGGTATTCAGCTACGGTTACGCAAACAATCAAACCTCCTTGCACCAAGGTGCAGAAACCTGCAAGAGAAAGGTGTGGTAGGAGGCAGGACCAGGAACGGCAATGAGACTGAACAGCCACCTCCAGATAAGCTCTCCCACGTCAGATAGCTTCTCTACCCAGCCATTTGGAAATAATGAAATTCCCTATTGCTACTATATCTATAACTTTTTAGTAGCTTTATTCCTTTTAACAGATTTGTGAACAATTGAGTGGCTAAATACTTGCTTTTACTGTTAATCACATCAGCAATAAATAGCGTATTAAACTCGTGCTATTAGGCATATTGTTCTATTGGGCTAATATTACCTGTTTGCTACAGGCTCACTTTAATAGTGCATTGTGCCAAATTAATTCTTGGAAACTGAAAACACAACTCCAAAACTGGGCAGAGTAAAAAGCAAATAAGAGTGCTACAAAGCCCTCAGGTAGGAGTTCAGGAATCGTGGATCTACTATATGTCGCCCCCTGAAAAATAAACTAACTCCCCATGTCGTTACGTTCCTGAGGCACCGAAGGGTAAAGCCCAGTAACTGCCTCAGACACAAGAACTTCTCAGCCCTTTTGTCGTAACACGCTTGAAGGGGTGCTAACTTCAATGTGGAAACAGTCAGAAGTAAACAGAAAATCTATGGCTAAGTGCAAGTAGCTTCAAACAAAACCTGAGCTCTTCTCGGCACTTTGGGAACTACTGAATTAACATGTATCCCTCGTTAGTGTGTACCTACAGACGGAGGAACACTGGCAGATATATCTGGTACTTAGAAAACACAAAGTATCATGAAGGGACTTACAGTTGGCTGACAGATTTTCCTGCAGTATTTTATTTTCTACAGAGCACTCTATCTGCATGTTAGAAGTGGCTTTAACCTTCAGCGTGCTAAAAACGCTGTAAGTGCCATCGGCGTGGGGGGTGATCTTCAGCTCCGATGGAAGCAGGTGGCTGTTGTCTGTTTTATTTATCCAATAAACATTGGGCTCTGGGTATCCATTGCCGGACCTGCAGCTGAAAGTCACCTCCTCTTCAGTGCTGTCACTGTTTCGTATGGGTCCACTAAGTATGGGTTGGCTATAACTAGCTGGAGAGCAAGAAAAAAAAGAAATAATCATTGACACATTAAAACGTATTGAAAAGACAAAATTTTGACGTGGGTTCCAAAGCAGAAGTTCTCGGTTTCACACGACCGTCGCGACTCGAAAGGGAAACACCTGCAGGTTTGGTATGTAAGCCAGAGAGCTGAGAGAATTACTGGAAGGGCAGAAAGCTGAAGCCAAACCCAAAGGAAGAAAGCAACTTCTTCAGTTGCTATCACCCAGTCATCTCTAAGTGCCTTTATATTCACGAAAACCAAGCTGAAGAAAAACCCACACTGGACAAACAGTTGTTATGGGTATTCTCCCAGTTTTAGATTCCCTATCTGTAACATCTAAATTAAGCAGACTTCATTTCAACAAATGGCTGAAATAGGTTTCAAAATTAAGAGTATGCTTAAATGTAATATTGAAACGGCACGAATTTGAAAAGCTGGAATGAGAAATTGGGCAAATATGTGCAAGTGACACATATTCTTACCTGCTAAACTGAGAACCACTTCTGACTGGTGAACCATTTTGGTATATTCAGTTTTCTGCATTACTACGCATTTGTACGTCCGTACATCACTCTGGCTGACGTTTAGCAGCAGCAAAGAAAAATCGCCACTTTCCAACCTATCCCAGAATAACTGAGTCCTGTTTTTAAAGTGAATACACTGTTCGCTTTCGTTGTCTTGACCGGAGATCAGTGCATGTACAACTGAACAGTCTTCTTGCCCGTCAGCTTTTTGCCAATATACTCGTAAATTTTTTAAGTGCAGTTCTCTTCCTCGATAAATGCAACTCAGTGTAGCGTTGTCTCCAAGTTTACTGACGATGATCTCCTGTGCTGCAAGAACTACAAGAGAAAAAGAGAGGGAGGGAAAAAAAAGGGGAGGTATGGGGAAAAAATGTAACCCTTTCAAGTATATTCTACCACATGATGACTCTGGGATTAGTATTTATAACAAGCAGGTAAGTGTACTCACTTCATAGTCGTTCCTACTTCCTAACTTGCCAGTGACTAATTCTCTCTGTGTCTATATGTTTTCCAAAGGCACCTTTTATAACATAAAGCCTTCTGCTTACTTCTTTCTCCGAGGATGAACCTGTCTAAGCGTTCCCAGCCCCATGGATATCTGCATGTTTCACTTTGCCCACTGACTGGGACTGACTGCAGACACATATTCAAGTCCTAATGCTTTAATAATAACTTATTTATTAAATTAAGAATGCCAAATAACACCATGTAAATCACAAGAAATGGAAACACTGGTAAGAAAAAGAGTGCTCAAAATAATTTTTGAGACCCCCAAAATTAAAAAGGGCAGTAAAAACATTGTTTCTCAAAGTAGGCATGTGATAGCAATCATATTTTATTGCTACTGTTGGTGTCACCCTCTCAACAAATATACCCAGCTGGCAAACCAGCATGCCCAGATACCTCCAGTGACACATTTGTTAGACATTTACAACCTCTCACGGCACCTGAGGTAGGCCAGCACAGTATCTGTCTTTCAGGGCACTTTCCTGGCCTCCAGACATGAGAAAGGCGACCTTTCCTCCCGGTGAGCAATGAGAAGCCATGAGTGAGCTGATGAGCAATGCAGAACGTGCAGGTCAGCTACTCCGAAAGGGACAGGGTGGCTCTGACTGCAGCCTCCCCGCTGGGAAGGAACACATTACCTCTTCCCCACCACAGAGCTGAAACCTCTCTGCTGCAACTGGTTGCTGGGACCAAAGCAGCGTGTGCATTCTAAGTGTTGGACCTGAGGATGAGGAGGGGGTCAAGCATGGGGTTCGGTGGGAGAGATTACAGCTGGGTGAAGGGGTTATGCAGGTGGGTGAATTAGGGAAAGAAAGATGACAGGAGTGGGGTTTGGAAACATGGAAACAGAGCATGCTGAGGTGGGAAGCAGCAATACTTAAGATAAAGCTGAATATGTCTTTGTGTTGGTGCACAGGACTCAAAAATAGCTCATCTACATGGCTGAGTTGGGCACCCTGGCATAAAAACATTGCTGAAGCGACTGTAGTACTGGGAGGGAAGAAGGCAGTATGTTTTCCAGGCCCTTATCCTCTGCTGGGTGAGACAAGGAGTAACAGGCTTGAACTGCAACAAGGATGCTGCAGTTCAGACTTTGGGAAAACCCCCGTAGCAGCAGGAAAAGTGACGCCCTGGAAAGCACTGCCTGGGAAGACGAGGGCACCTCCATCACTGGCGTTATTTAGGAACAGGCCAGCCAGCATCTATTGAAACTGAATCTGGTACAGTTTGTCCTGATTTTAGGGCCAGGGACTTTCTTTGATTACTTTGTTGAAGTCCTTCTCAGTGATTAAGCAAGAACAGAGGAGAGACAACTCGGAAAACATTTAAATATCACCAGGTGATGTCCTTACCTTTGTTTTGAAAGGGACTTTTTGGAACTGTAGTAAAAGACTTAAAAATATTTGCTACTTGATACAGGGATGTACAATTCTAGTTATAATATGAGTATGGACTTTATCCAGGCACGTTAGATCTGCTTATCAACAACCCTTATTACCCCATTTCTAAGGCCTTTTCTTGACAGAGATAAATATGCAGGGACGTCTGTGAAGTAAGCAAAGCAATCTAAGCAAATGCATCCATAAAGTCCTTTGCTATTCTCCATACTGAAATGGATAGAAACCGATATTTTCTTTCCCTGATGGATGTCACACTGAGGGATTCTTAAGTGTCTCGCTGAAAACACGCAGATGTTTATGTTGTATGTATTACAAATACTGTGTGTATTTGGCCAAATACATCAAGAGAGCACAGCTCCACTTTTAACTGAGTTGTTCTGAACTTACCAGCTCTCAGGATATGAAGGAGCAGTAACAGAAATCCGTAGCTAAAATAAAAAGCAAATGAGAGTGTTACATGATAGACTTTAGCATCTCTATTATTTACATGAACAATAAACCCAAAATTGATTGTTGCAGTATAGTGGCAGAAGTAGGTAAATTAGGTACTGCTACTATGTAATGTCCCATTAATTATTTGCATTTTTGACAGCTGCAACACTTCTGTTCAAACGACATAACTCTGTGGGTGGGTGGCCAAGGCCATGAATAGCAGTAAAATGCACTAATATTGGAGTCAGAGCGGAAGGCACGAAGCTGGTGTTATGCCTGTTTTTCTTGTGAAAAATGAACCATATATATGTAAAATATCAATATATAAATATATATATAAAAACTGGACAAATAGGCCCCAGAGGCTATCTGGATCATCGGGAAGGAGCTGGCTTCACAGGCCTACACCCAGATCAAAGCCTTGCATCCCGCTGTTTTTGCTGAAACACAATGAGTTCTGGTTTTATCTGGTTAAAGGACAACAAGCAGTTGACCATGCTGCCCACCGGCTTGTGCGCTCGCTCAAAATGTGTAAACAGGAAACATGCTGATAGCAGGGAGTCGCACAAAGGTTTTGCTGGAAAGAATGTGGCCTGTTTGATTCCTCTGGAGGGGCAAATCTATGTGGGAGCTTCCCAAGGGAGTTAGGCCTGCTGGATGCTATAGGAAAACACAGATTAAGCTATCTATAAAATCCAGGTGATTTAACTTTCATCCCACAGGGCTCTGAGAAAGAGAAATGTGCAACACTTTCCTAAGAGTTAATTTAAAATAGCTTTTCACCACCATGCCTATACATTGTGCTCTACTTCCTCCAGACTGCTGTGGGAAAGGAAAGGAAGATACTGGGAGGGTTTTGGAATGGGAACTGTGTGGCTGCAGTTGTTCACCTTGATGTTTCCCCCTGCGCAGTAAGACAGCAAAGCTGAGCTGACGGGCAGCAGGACACCCGCTGCTTATCCCCAGGTTACCCAGCTCAGTTTTGTAAGCAGGCAGTACTGCGAGGCCACACTGCCTGGGTGCAGCTGGTTCCCTTCTCCAGTTGTTCTCCACCCTCAGCCAGGTCCAACACTGAGCCAAGGGCTGGGGCACTGGAAGGAGCTGCCCCCAGCACCTCACATCCACCCAGGAGCAAGGGGTCTCTCAGGGTCTCCCACCTGGACTGCTCACCCTCTTCCCTCCAAACCGACCCTGCCCTCCCTGACCCTTCTCCCTCCAAGCCCTAACCTAAGCTCCCAGCAGCCATTTCTCACCTTGCTTTCCCCCATCAGCTGTGCTTTACACTGTACTCTCTCTCTTCCACCTCCCAGGCACAGCATCACTTCTGCCCAGTAGTAAAGATACTCCTGCCAGCTGCCTGGGCACAACTTCAGTTTCCACTGCTGTGGAGGAGGATCTCTAATTCCCACCTGCCTCTAAGAAATTTATGATCTTCCCAGATATATTTCTCTTTGTTAAGCAGAGGACATTCTTGACACAAAATCTACTTCCACTTGAAGCCCCATCTCCAGAGAACAAGATGGGCAAAGTTTAAGGAAGAGTCACTCTGAATTATATTGCATTTATATGAAGAAAACTTTATTTTCCTTTCCTATGTCTTTTGAAATGGTTTAATAGATGAGGTTTCAAAAGTTTAAGTGGATGCCCAACATGAAACATTTCTGCTCTTACACTTATTTTAGTAAATCCGCAATCAGCCCTTCAAGTCTCCTCAGTAAGTGTACCTAAACACTCTGGCAGGCAGCTCTGCTATGTTGTCTCTGGCAGTGACTTCTGCTGGCTTTTGCATGTGGTCTTGTATTGTATTTCTGTTGTATTTTTATACTGTGCAGGAGCCATCACTTTTGTGATAGGTTTGTAGAGGTCTGTCTTGACAAGCTCACCTTACTGAAGATCTTAATGGTTCTTAATCCTGCAGATGTGTGTGTTTTATTGTTCCCCGCCCAAGTTAGAAACTATGGAAATAGTAAGTCATTTGAATTAAATGGAGAACAACACTTGACTGATCTTTATGGGACTCTTTAGGGAATTTCCCATGGCAGGCATTTGCTAATGCCAACAAACAATTAGATAGTCAGCCAGAACGTATTCTCTCATGCATGCATACAAAGCAAGTCTCGATTTCTTATTTCAATAAATGAGGTCACAGTCAAGGTTGGACAGATCTAGAGATGCTCATCCTTTTACTTGGAGGAGGTTGCAACTTCGTTGGTGGAGGGCAATGTCAGCCCACCATCTTCCCCTGGAATAGCTTAACACCAAACTCCTCTTGGAAAAAGGAAGAAACACTCTTGCCTGCAGAGAAACCTCCCTTTTGCTCCATATGTACATGCAGCTCCTGTGTCCATCACACTGGCAGTGAGCTCCAGTAACTACATGCGTAGATGCCTTACTTTCTTAGATTCTCTCTGTCCTTTATTTTTAAAAACAAAATTTCAATTTTTTTTTTCTTTTTCAGTTCTTTTCCCACACCCTCCCCTTCTACACATCTTTTTCAAGTGTCATGCGAAACGGGAGAAAGTTGCACTTCCTCTTTCATACATTCTTGTTTGGTGAGATTATTCTCCCTACCAGCATCTCAACCATTTCATTCATTATTTATTTTACAGCCATGGAATGTTGCTGCTCTGGCACAAACTAGCCAGACCAAAGATGTCCGGGTGCTTACAAGAATAACTGCTAAGATTTGCTTTACCCCTTAACCCTGCAGTGACATCGCTCTTCTCACCTCAGTGGGTGCCCTGCATTGGTGAGGCTTTTCTAATGCCTACCTGAAGGGAACACCAACCTGGGAGATAATAAAAACTGGTGGGCGGGCTTTGCCTTCTCCCATTATTCGCATTCACAGAGTCATGAAATGGTTTGGGCTGGAAGGGACCTTAAAGATCACCTGGTTCCAAGCCCCCTGGCAAGGAGCAGGGACACCTTCCACTGCACCAGGTCGCTCAAAGCCCCGTCCAGCCTGGCCTTGAACACTTCCAGGGATGGGGCATTCACTTCTCCGGGCAACCCGTTCTGGGCCAAAAGGCTCCTCAAAATGCCAATTCACTGCCGCTCCGCTGCGCCCGCTCGGTGCCCCGCCCGCTGAGAGTGCCCGCCAAAGCCCGGCTCTCCCGCCGGATCCCGCGCTTACGGCACCCCCCCGCCCCCACCCCGCTGCCAGCCCCGCTGCCCGCTGTCCCGGGTCCGGTGGCGGGGAGGGGACCCCTGTCTCCGTTTAAGAAGCCCCCTCCCCCGAGCTTTTCCTACCCGCGGCATTGCGATGAAACCCGCATTTTCCTAAGCGGAGTGCGTATCTCTGTGCCCCCGAGCAAGCAGTCAGCTTGTGGCCACCCCCTACAGTGACATACGGGGCTGGGGTAGGAGGGCCAGCCGTTCCCCCTCCCCCGGGACCCCCCGACCGCCACTCACCCTCGCGGCTCCATCGCAGCGGCGCGGGAGGCGGGCGGCGGGCCGGTCTGAACTGAGGGCTGTGCCCGCTTCAGACCTTTCCCCTTTCCCTCCCACGCCTCCTCCCACTGGGGATTTCCGCCTTCCGTGGGTGGCCGGCCCCGCTGCCGGGGTACGGCGTCAACGGAGACCCCTTTGCGACCGGCGCCCGGACCGCCGGCAAAGCTCGTCCTCCGGCTTTGAGCACCGGTCCCGCTTCGAGCCCCGCACGGTCCGAGAGAGCCCGGCCCAGTGCCCGCGCCGCGGAGGGTCTCAGGCACTCGCCAGTCCCCACCGATCCCTTCCCAAAGCTTTGGCGGGGGCTCCCGACCCCCGCAAAGCCGCCCCTCCCGAGGCTGGGGGTTGCCCGTGCCCCGTCAGGCCGGGGGCCCCTCACCGCCGGCTCTGGGCGCTGCTGCGCGGGGAGGCGCGGACACACGACATGGCGAACCGGGGCTGGGCACCGGCTTTTGCGATGGCACGGAAAAAACAGCAGCTTGTTGGCCCTGCGAGGCGGTGACACGGTTGGGGACACCGGTCTTTGCAAAACCTGCCAGGGAGCCGGGGGCTCCGTTGCTGAGTTGTGTTTCAAAATGCATTTCAAAAAGCATTAGGTTTATGATTGCATAGTTAGTAAATAACCTGAAACGTGATTTCATAGGTGTATGACCACACCTCAAGATGTAGAGTATAAAAGTTCTGACAGAATTGCATTGATTCTGGAGGAGGTAAATTTAGATCAGGCATAAGGAAGAATTTTTTTACAGTGAGGGTGGTGGAACACTGGCACATGTTGCCCAGAGAGGTGGTGGATGCCCCATCCCTGGAAACATTCAAGGCCAGGCTGGATGGGGCTCTGAGCAACCTGATCTGGTTGGAGATGTCCCTGCTCCTTGCAGGGGGTTGGACTAGATGGCCTTTTAAAGTCTCTACCAACCCAAACTATTCCATGACTCTGTGATAAGGGGTGTTGGAGCAGTAGTTGGCTATGTGGAAGCTGTGGTTCGCATTCACCGTCGGTTTCGTTTCTGGCTCCACACCAGCGGCTGTTTGGCTTTTTTACTCTCTGGCATCTCAGCCCAGCTGGGACTCCTTCAGCAGCGTGACTGTTTGTGACATTCACCACAAAGCTGTCACTGCCACGCTGCGAACAAATGCCGCAGTCACAGTCGTTAAAAAAATATTACCACATTAATGTTTTCTTTGGTTTTGTTTCTGAGTCACCCTGGGAATACCAATTAATTTGTCCATGATGCACAAGAAACTCCAGGGTTGTGCAAGACCCGCAGGTCTCAATGCCTTTTCTACTGCCAGCTGGCAGCGAGAGGGGGGGCTCTCAGTTTTGATTCTTAAAGCCAACATTACTTCAGCCTCTCTGTGTATCACTGATACACTGCAAATCCGTGATTACTTTGGGAGGGTGGACTTAAATTGACACTAAATTCAAAGGAAGATAAACATTCCTGTGAAATTATGGTTGAATCAGAACATATTGGCAGCAGGCAATTAATGTCTGTCACTGAAATATTTCATGATGGATTACCCTAGTTTGGAAACTACTCTTTTGATATTTTAGGTGCTGTTTTAATAACAGACACTTGGTGAAGAGAGATACACATGGAATCCGTTCTTCATGGCTAAAAGCTTCCCGACTTTAAATTCCTAACTTTTAGGTGAATTTTTAGAGTTTTGAATATAAATTTGTTCTTTCTAAAATGCAGAATTTGAATGTACTCTTCTGGTGTTCTTTACAATGGTTCCTATCGTGCTCTTTTCATACATGATGAATAAGAACAGTTTTGGTGGAAAGGAACTTCAGAATAACTAAGAAAGGCAGCTGTGACTCCGTAGTCAGGAGACTCTTTGGGATCTGGAAAGGTCAGGTGCAAACCTCTTCTCTGCCTGCACAAGGCTTTTGAATCTGCATTGCCTGAAATCCCTGGTGAGTTTTTAATTGGTAAGGCAACTTTGTCTTCTATTTCCCTTCCAAATGGTGTTTCATTAAGGCTCAGCCTAAGGCAGGTCCTAAGTTGCCTCTACCTGCAGAATTCCCCAGAGGGTTTGAAATATAAGGATATTCTTCTGCCAATGATTCCGCTTCTATGGCACACACCGAACAAACCTGAGGTTAATAAAAGCAGGCTCTCACTGCCGAAGCCTTGTCATTAGATAGAAGATGTTCCATTAGATAGAAGAGTGCTCCCCTATTTCTTTCCACACAACCGAAAAAGGAGAAGCAGCTGCAGTGGAGCATCGTTGCAGCTGATGTGGTTCCTCCTATTTACACTGAATAGCAATATATTTTTATTCTTTTAGGTATAGATTTGTTATTATGTCACTTAGTAGCAGTAAGTCAGGGTATTTCGCTTAGGGTCAAAATACAGACTTCAGTTAGGTGATCTTTGCCCTCCAAGTATTACATAAAAGGTAAGATGAACGATAACAAGCAGAGATGTTTTAAAAGCCTGTGTGAAAAGTTTTCATCAGTGATGTGGTTCCTCATCCCCGCTAGTGTATGCCTATAGAAAAATTCAGGCAGGAAAGCACCTCTGAAGGTTATCTGGTGCAACCTCCCCCTCAAAGAAGAGCCAAAAGTTCTTTATCAAAGCTACTACTAAGATGTGGTTCAAAGTTACTACTGCTGCTTCTGCATGGCTCTGAAAGTTATGGTAAGACTTCCTTTTTATGAGAGAATACTGTGAGTTTTTATTAGCAGTTGTCTTCATTTCCCAAGGTTTAGTTTTAGTAATGCAAAAATCTGTATTTATTCATTTTATTTTGTTAAAAAAGCTACAATATAGGATAGTCACAAGGCAAATCACACACAAAGCTGTCTGATCTTGCTTCCAAAATGACAACTTTTCACAGGAAAGATGGATCTTTGCCTCAGAAAATCGAGATGTTCGAGGTTGTCAAAGTGCAAAACCATTCCAGTCGTAGCACACAGGTGCAATCTTAGGTAGCTGCTGCTTTTTCCATTGGAGACACAGAAGTGGCTCAGAGATGATCCATTTGGTCCCTCCTCCTGTATGCACATGTGTGTGTGTCTCACCGTGAGAGAGAAGCAGAGACAGCTGAGGTCCTAAAGTAGAATATTTGTAAAAAAAAAGTATTGTTGGCAGTTAATTTGTCCTCTCTTATGTGTGTCTGCATACTTGACTCAATTAAATTAAGGCATTTAAGGCTGTCACAAGGAGAATCTAACTCCTATGGCTTGTGTGTGGCAAGTATGATGCCTGTAGACTTGAACCGTTTTTGGAGTACGACAGCTGTGAAAGAAATGCATATAAAATTAGTAGCAGAGGATGATTGAGTGTTGAGATGTTTTTAGGGTGGCTAGAGCATGTCACCCCCTTGACAAATATGTTTGTGTCATCGGCAGTAGGCACAATGTTGGTGTCATTGGCAGTAGGCACAATGACACAATGACAAAAAGAGAGGTGTGATCACCAGTTGCCTGCACTAAACTTCTCCCCATCCTGCACAAACATGCCATAACAAAACAGGAGGCAATGAGATAACATCTGAACTTAAGAGACAAATGTGTGATGAAGGCACAGCAAGTTTGCAGCAGACAATGGAGATACAGTTAAAGACAAGCTTTCATGTACCACATTTTAAACAGGTACATAGCCTGTATGCAACTGGAAAATAACTTTAACTAGAAAACCCTTGACATGATATTACATACACTAGGCTAGGGGATCTCACCCCAGAATACAGAAAAATAAAAATAAAAATCTGCAGATGTTTTCACAGGACCCAAAGATGTATTTGGAAAACAAACAGCTGACCTCAAGCTTACTTGGTCTCCATCTTAAATCAGAAACAATAGGTAGAACCCTGCTATTAATAGCAGCAACCTCACTGGCGTTAGTTGGACAGTATTCATTCACTATAAGGGGAGAAATCAGTGCTAAACTCAGGCACAATAGAAATGTTAGAGTTTACAGGACCATGGAATATGTTTTCAGTAAATTCTGGGATAGAAAGCTTTAAAAGCATCATGATAAAAATTTAAATAGTGGAAGATTATGTAGAAATAAGCTAGCATGTCTTTCCTACTAATGTTTCTAGTGCACAGGTTCTCTGCCAAACATCTAAAACTCTTCATGACTGCAGCGCTACTAGTACATGAGATGCTTGCCAGGAAAAGGGTCACAAGCAGAGAAGCATTCTAGTGCATTACCTATCAGTGTGTCATTAACAGGGTGGGAAATACCTGCAAAGGAGATTGCAGTGGAGTAAAAAAACAGCAAATGCTGATCACTGATCTTTAACATAAAACAATCAAGTGAAAGTACTACACACTACACCTTGTAGGTTATGGTGCTTGTTTGTTCTCCATTATATTTGGCTGGTGCACTAAACACGTAAACTAACACCTAACTAAACAACTGCAAAGCAATTTTTTTGCCTTTTGGTGTGTCACCTGCACAGAAGATAGAGTAATTTGGGTATCTTGACCATGGGGGATTTGGGTATCTTGACCATGGGGCGTGCTTTGAGAAGCCCGGTCTACTAGGGGCGGATGGTGTACACCTAAACGAGAAGGGGAAGAGTATGCTTGGATGAAGGCTTGCCAGACTTGTCCGGAGAGCTTTAAACTAGTGTTGCTGGGGGAGGGGGAGCACAGTTCAGCCCACGGCTGTCAGCATGGCGCCAGTGCCAGCACCGAGTACCCAGAAGTCGGGGAAGGATCGCAGGTAGGTGCAAATGAACCTAATCTGCGATACAAAAGAACTCCTGTCACTCCAGCCAGCAAGTCGGTTTTATCGGGGGCCAGCTAAGTGTCTCTATACCAACTCACGCAGCATGGGGAATAAACAGGAAGAACTGGAGATGCGTGCACACGAGCGGGGCTACGACCTTGTTGGCATCACGGAGACGTGGTGGGACGACTCTTACAACTGGAGCGTCAACATGGAGGGGTACAGGCTTTTTAGAAAGGACAGGCAGGGAAGACGAGGAGGGGGTGTCGCTCTCTATGTCAGCAACCGGCTGGAGTGCGTGGAGCTCTGCCTGGGGATGGGGGAGGAGCTGACAGAGAGCTTATGGGTCAAGATTAGAGGACGGGGACGGACAGGGGATGTTACGGTGGGGGTCTGTTACAGGCCGCCTGGCCAGGAAGACAGAGCGGACGAGGCGCTCTATAGCCAGATAGGAGCAGCCTCACGGCGGTCACAAGCCCTGGTCCTCATGGGGGACTTCAACCACCCCGACATCTGTTGGAGAGACAACACGGCAGGGCACAGGCAGTCCAGGAGGTTCCTGGAATGCGTGGATGACAACTTCCTCCTGCAGGTGATAGAGGAGCCGACAAAGAGGGGTGCCATGCTGGACCTCGTGCTCACCAACAGGGAGGGGCTGGTGGGGGACGTGAAACTGACGGACAGCCTTGGCTGCAGTGACCATGACGCGGTGGAGTTCAAGATCCACGGGGCGGCGAGGAAACTGCACAGCAAGCTCTCTGCCCTAGATTTCAGGAAGACGGACTTCAGTCTCTTCAGGAACCTCATGAGCAAAGTGCCATGGGAGGCGGCCCTGGAGGGAAGAGGGGCCCAGGAAAGATGGTCCATATTTAAGGAGCACCTCCTCCAAGCTCAGCAGAGGTGCATCCCAATGAAGAAGAAGTCGGGCAAAAAGGCCAGGAGGCCAGCGTGGATGAGCAAGGAGCTCCTGGACCAACTGAAAGTGAAGAGGAAAGCCTATAGAGGGTGGAAGCGGGGACAGGTAGCCTGGGAGGACTACCGAGTGGCTGTGCGAGAGGCCAGGGATAGGGTGAGGAAGGCTAAAGCCCTGATGGAACTGAATCTGGCCAGGGATATAAAAAGTAACAAGAAAAGCTTTTACAGGTATGTAGGGGACAGAAAGTAGGAGAAGACAAGGAGAATGTAGGCCCCCTCGGGAACGAAACGGGTGTCGTGGTTACCCAGGATGTGGAGAAGGCTGAGGTACTCAATGACTTTTTGCCTCAGTCTTCACTGATAAGGGCTCTTGTCTCCCCACCCAAGCTGTGCAAGGCACAGGCAGGGACTGCGAGGATGAAGAACCGCCCACGGTGCTCGAAGAGCAGGTACGGGACCATCTAAGGAACTTGAAGGTGCACAAGTCCATGGGGCCTGATGAGATCCATCCACGGGTCCTGAGGGAACTGGTGGAGGAAGTTGCCAAGCCACTGGCCATCATATTTGAGAAATCGTGGTGGTCTGGTGAGGTCCCCAATGACTGGAAGAGAGGGAACATAACCCCCATTTTTAAAAAGGGGAACAAGGAGGACCCAGGCAACTACAGGCCAGTCAGCCTCACCTCCGTGCCTGGCAAGGTCATGGAGCAGATTCTCCTGGAAACCATGCTAAGGCACATGGAGAGCAAGGAGGTGGTTGGTGACAGCCAACATGGCTTCACCAAGGGCAGATCATGCCTGACCAATTTGGTGGCCTTCTATGATGGGGTAACAGCATTGGTGGACAAAGGACAAGCAACGGATATCATCTACCTGGACTTGTGCAAAGCTTTTGACACTGTCCCGCATGACATCCTTCTCTCTAAACTAGAGAGGCATGGGTTTGATAGTTGGACCACTCGCTGGATAACCAGTTGGCTGGATGGCCGCACTCAGAGAATGGTGGTCAACGGCTCAATGTCCAAGTGGAGACTGGTCACCAGTGGCGTCCCTCAGGGGTCCGTGTTGGGCCTGGCCCTGTTCAACATCTTTGTTGATGACATGGACAGTGGGACAGAGTGCACCCTCAGCAAGTTCGCCAATGACACCAAGCTGTGTGGTGCCGTCGACACGCTGGAAGGGAGGGATGCCATCCAGAGGGACCTTGACAGGCTGAAGAGGTGGGCCCATGCCAACCTCATGAAGTTCAACCAGGCCAAGTGCAAGGTCCTGCACCTGGGTCATGGCAATCCCAGGCACAAATACAGGCTGGGTGGAGAACGGATTGAGAGCAGCCCTGAGGAGAAGGACTTGGGAGTGCTGGTGGACGAGAGGCTCAACATGAGCGGGCAATGTGCCCTTGCGGCCCAGAAGGCCAACCGCATTCTGGGCTGCATCAAGAGGAGCGTGGCCAGCAGGTCGAGGGAGGTGATTCTGCCCCTCTACTCTGCCCTGGTGAGACCCCACCTGGAGTACTCTGTCCAGTTCTGGAGTCCCCAACATAAGAAGGACATGGACCAGTTGGAGAGGGTCCAGAGGAGGGCCACTAAGATGATCAGAGGGCTGGAGTACCTCTCCTATGAGGACAGGCTGAGAGAGTTGGGGCTGTTCAGACTGGAGAAGAGGAGGCTCTGGGGAGACCTGATAGCGGTCTTCCAGTACCTCAAGGGGGCCTACAGGAAAGATGGGGAGAGGCTGTTCAGTAGGGCCTGTTGTGATAGGACGAGGGGTAATGGGTTTAAATTAGAAGGAGGTAGATTTAGATTAGATATTGGAAAAAAATTTTTTGCAATGTGAGTTGTAGAGCACTGGCACAGGTTGCCCAGAGAGGTGGTGGATGCTCCATCCCTGGAAATGTTCAAGGCCAGGTTGGATGAGGCTCTGAGCAACCTGATCTAGTCAGGGATGTCCCTGCTTCTTGCAGGGGGTTTGGACTAGATGACCTTTGAAGGTCCCTTCCAACTCTAGCCATTCTATGATTCTATGATAAAAGAAGGAGCAGAAATAAAGACTAAAAGGAGTCACAGAGCAAGTAAGCTAATCTGATACTAGAAAAAGGAGGCAAAAGGCATAATCTAAATAATGTAGAGTGGTAGAGCAATCAAAAATAGCCTTAAAATATGGCCTGAACACTGCCCTAAGGATCATAATCCTCCTTTCTTCTTGGAAAACATCAAGAAGTAACACTTTGAGCAGCAGATCACTGCTGATGTAGGAGAGTGGTCCATATTGAGCATACTGATGCCAGACGAGCGAAATCATACTCCAATGGAATAGGGATTGTATGGTCCTCTTGTTCTTCCATCAGTAAAGGAATGGCTGTGCTGTGATATTTGAAACGCACCACATCCTTATGGAAAGGTCTCTGCAAAGTGGAAGACGGACATTGCGTCTTGAAAATAGAGGGTGAGGGGAGGACAGTTTGCCCAAAAGCAAATAGTTTCCTTGACTAATGAAGATGTCTGGAGTACAACAGCAAAGCTGGCTGCTAAGAACAGACTGGTGATGAAATGAAGGAGAAGATGGGATTCCAAATAAAATGTTTCATGATTCTGAGAAGACCATTTGAGATAGTGAGCTGGCCTGGTGCTATGGAAAAGAGCTGCCAAGAAATACTTGACGGAAGTGAATGAGCTAAGACAAAACAATAGTTTATCTGTTCGCTCTCTATGTTCTCCGTCTCACATTTTGGTGTCACGCTAGGCACCCAGGGCATTGGCCAAAAAGATCACTTTTAACACTCAGATTTCAAGACTGCCCCATGCAAAAGAGGACATATGTAGCACTGTAAAATACCAGTTTGGGGCAAGATGTGCTCTGTGTGCATGGCAGCAATGGCAACTGATTTATTTATACCCAGAAAAGGAAAGGACTATGATATATTTAATTATGTTGTTAGAAAGGGGCACTGGTATTCACAGTTCTTTATTAGTCACGCATAATGTTATACATAGATTTCCTGTTGCTTTAAGAAAAGCAAGGGAATTACTTGGCAATACTTTTCGCTGCTCACTCTGTGCGTGGGTGTGTTGAAAAAAAAAGTCTTGAGAACAGTATGTAATTGCTGAAAATGTCTCTTGAGCCTCTCCTACTTAGTGCACATTGTCCCATGTGGATCTCCTGTGTTGTGAGTGATCCCAAGCAAAAGAGTGCTCTTACTGTCTGAATTGCCCTCTGCTCCTTTACTCAGCTTCATTTCTGCCAGATATGCTTTGCTCTGATCACAAAAGGCAAAAGTTATCTGCTAAGGACCCTAGGTAATGCATCAAATAAACTGTTGTGGAAATAGAGTTTGTAGGTTTTGGAGTGTGAAATGCCCTCTGGAGAAGGATTGTTTTCTTTTGCCCAGTTTTAATACGTTAACCATAAGAATGGCAAGAGAGTGGGCACAGCTGAAGAACAAACTCAGAATAAAGTCAGATGCAGATGCCTTTAGCTAAGGAAGAGAAGGAGCAGGTTTGTCTGAGACCATCCAGCTGAAGTTTTCCTTCTCTAAAAGGAAAGAGTTGGTTGCCAGGAGAACTTCTTCAGCATGTGTAACACACAACACATTAGAAATCCTCTGAGCAATTAAAAAATCCATCACAGCTAAACCTGCATCCCAATGACGGGCAAATTCTCTACAGAGAGCGTGAAGAGGGAGCTCATGACGCATAAAGCCACTGATCTCTTGCTATAACTAAAACCTTTAGGTGTGTAGGACACACCCAAACTGCTTTCAAAGCTCAGCCTTCCCAAACTGAAATAAGATTAGATTCAGACATACAATTAAGATCTCTGTTTCTGATCATGGTGATCTTCTGGGAAGAGAGCTAATGGAATGTTCAGAGAAAATGCTGAAAAGCCATCTTGGCAATAGCTGAACAGGTGAGAGATTTTCAAATGCAAATATACTTCTGTAAAGGCTCAAGATTAAAATTCACTTTGAGGACCTAAGTATAAAATGCAATACAGGTATTTGTTGTATAAATTAAAGATTTAGTTTTTATATCTCACTAGGCATCAAGAATTTTAAGAAGATTAAAAGAAAAAATACTGTTGGTAATTTTATAGATCTGATTGTAGCTGGCTTATGTTTTCAATTATGTCAATATTACATTATCAAAGTGAATGAGCTCTGATTTGAGGTAATGAAACATATTAAGCATGAATTGGGAAATGATAGTGTTCCAAACTGACAGTTGAAATGGATCACATAAAAAGCTATTTTAAGAACAACAGGTATAGAAAATAAGATTTGTAATACTACAGTAGAAAGCAAACATGCATCTGTCCTGCTATAAGGCATTCCTATGAACTAAAGAATCTAGCAAATTTTGGAAAATAATCTCTGATATGAAAATCTTCCTCCTTGAAGAAAAACACTGCTGTGTTCCTGGATACAGTAGGGTCCAGACCAAAACAATGACCATCACATATCTAAAATAAAATTTTAATGTTGTCTTTAGAATTAGAAATTAGAAAATTTAGAAAAAGTTTTATTTCTTCTCATAGCACAGTCGAATATGAAACCGTATAACACAACAGGATGTGATACGAGTGCCAAGTAGTGAGGAACGGGAACTGAAATCTGTATGTCTTATGTTGTTTATTGAATTATTTGGTCAAAAATGTTATTACTCCTAGGAGCAGATTTGATGAGAATTGTAGTTTCATTTTATTGTAAAAAGCTGCTCTGGGCCTTAAATGAGTCAAAAAATTCCCTGTGATACCACTTGCAATACAAAGTGTAGATAACAGTGTAGTGTGGCATATGGGCTTTTGAAAATGTGGTTTTAGGATACATGAGTGGTTTGGCTGAATTCCCCTAAAAGCCCAGTCTTTTAGGAGATGTAGCAGTCAGGATATTAAGACTGATTCCGTACTAGGTTACACTTAGAGGCATGCCATTAGCTGTCAGTCTTCCTGTGAGTACAGGTGAGGACCTACCTGTGAAGACTGTCTGGTTTTGTCTGTGCTGTCATGCCACGAAACGCAGCCATGGTTGTGTGGCCCTCTTTCTCCCGTTCACATCAGGGCAGGGCTTGCCCCAGAAAGTCAACAAGAAGCAATACTGCATGGCTCATCAACTGATGATCAGCCCTCCAACGTCTTTCTTCACCCCCCAGGGCTGAACTTTCTTGCACCATTGTTTGCAAGATATATGCAGTATTTTGTAATATTTTAATTCTAGCTCCCCTGACAGCTTTGCTTCTTTTTTTTTTCTTGCACTTGTCTCTAGCTAATAGAATCATAGAATGGCTAGAGTTGGAAGGGACCTTCAAAGGTCATCTAGTCCAAACCCCCTGCAAGAAGCAGGGACATCCCCAACTAGATCAGGTTGCTCAGAGCCTCATCCAAACTGGCCTTGAACATTTCCAGGGATGGGGCATCCACCACCTCTCTGGGCAACCTGTTCCAGTGTTCTACAACTCGCAATGTGAAACGTTTTTTCCTAATATCCAATCTAAATCTACCTCCCTCTAATTTAAAACCATTACCCCTCGTCCTATCACAACAGGACCTACTGAACAGCCTCTCCCCATCTTTCCTGTAGGCCCCCTTGAGATACTGGAAGAACACTATCAGGTCTCCCCGGAGCCTCCTCTTCTCCAGGCTGAACAGCCCCAACTCTCTTTGTCCTTTTCCCATCACTGATGTTGATTGGTGTGATGTAATGTAGGCAAGCTTTGGTGGAGCAATGTACACTGCGATACCAGTTACAGCTCAAATTGAGAGAAGTGATTTTTTATTTTCTAGTTTTATTTTTCAGCTTATTGATTGCAACTTTATTTTTCCCTTTGAGATCATCTGATGTATTTCCTAGTAGCAGAGGTTAGTGGGAAAAAAATGAGAGAGAAGGAAAGAATAAAAAAGAGAGAAATTTGGAAAAGAATATCTACATCACAGAGAGCTGGTAAGAGCTCCCATGATGGGTCAAGGCAATAACATGATCTTTGTCTAGACAAATCTTAGAGATAGTTTACCCTGACTTTCATTTCTGAAGGAGGAGTTTTGAAGATTCATCTCTTTTCTATTAAAAGAAGTCATGATCTGCTGTAATATGATGATATTTAAGATGATTTTTTGTCTTTAATGACACAGAAGTGATTTTTCCTGAGGTAAAGCAGAATGTGAACTGACAGGGTGTCAGCTACTCTGCGGACACTACCCCTTCTCATGCTACTTCCCTGAAATCCTTCAGAAAGCGATGAAAAAGAGGTGAGCCTTGCCACATTACAACACACTCCCAGGCGATTCTTGCCAAGCAGCTGGTGCACCACAAGTTCATTCATCAGCTTTCCTCGGCTTTTTCATTTGCCCAGACTGTAGGGCGGCAGTTGCTCTGGTACACACATGGGGCTACACATGGAGCAGGTACAGGCGAGGGAGCAAGGGCATGGACTTCTGCAGCGGGCTGTGCTTTTCAAAAGCTCTTGGACCTCTGAGGGCTCACATTGGCTCCACCACGGCCACCTGCATGTATGAGCAGCTCTGAGCCTGGGGACTTTGTCTGAACCTGGCTATGATCTGTACTAGAGCATCATTCCAGAGAAGACTGGGACTCCACTGTTTTGGGCAACACAGGAATGTGGGGTGCAAGCTTGCCGGTAGGAAGAGGCGAAGAGCCAATGTACTAACACTTGGGTGATCATGCTGCGCAGCCAGCACTGCAAAGCAAACACTGATCCCTGGCTTTGTGACAGTTGAAGAGACCCTGTTCAGGAGAGTGCTGGCTACAGTCCCCCCTGCTCTGCTACCTGGCTCCAGCCCTTCGGCTTCCCCAGGCATCAGCACTTCTGGGATTTGATGTAACCATGGCTCCTGGGGCAGCTGGTTTCAGCCACAAGACTCTCTTCGCTGCAAAGAACAAAGAAAACCCCTGGAATTTGCTTTCTGAATATGCTGCACCAGAAAGATAAGAAAGTTGGCTGGCTTCCAAGGCTGACAGTTCCCTGCCACCTTGACCCAGGCTCCCATCAGTCAGCATCATTCTGATCCCAAAGGCAGTAGCAGAGGCAACAGCAGCTGGGGGAATCTGGCATGTTTGCCCCTACATCTTGTTAGTGATCTGTATTTGACACAGTGACTTTGCAGAGGCCAAAAGAACCATCAAACCAGCTATTTTGACTCCTGTAAGCCACCAGAGTCAAAGGCCCCTGAGGTCTTCAGCAAATGCTTGACTAGAGCACTGGCTCCAGAGAGACCTGCAAGTGTAACGTACAACCCCCAAGAGAAGCAGATCCACAAGTTGTTTTATGTTAGTGGGTGGTTCATTCCCAGAGCTTATCATTCTTACTTTTAACAACTTCTTCCTCACTCTCCCTTGGCAGTAGCCTGGATTTGCTTCCAGTCTTTGACTTCCTTCTCTTTTCTGTGCTGGAGTGAAGGCCTTGTTAGACTGGCTACCTCTTCTCTATCTGCCCTTAGCCACCAATTTGATAGCCTTTGTGCCATGGCATTGCCCTGAAGTACATTTCTATGGCTTGTGAACATTGACCTTTCATTATGTTTCATGCTCTTCCACAATTTGATGAATTACTGACATAACCTACTGTTCTCCACTTGTACAGCATTGCAACTAATGGTGGAATAGAAACCAAATTCAAAGTCACTACAATTAATAAAAGGACTGATGGGCTTTAAAGGTGCAGAATCATGTCCTTTACCTCTGCTCTATCAGAGGAGCTACATATCAGATAAATTTTAAGCCTGTGAACACTTCTGTCTCTTCTTAGGTGGGCATTGAAAACGTCATCTTCATTGCACTAATGTTAACAGACTGGATCTTCCCAAAATGTTAAGTGGAAAATGCAAAAAGAAGAACAGAAAGGCAGGCAAGCAGACATACAAAACCTTGGTAAACCCAGTTTTAAGATCAAGTGACTCCCATAAATAAACCCAAATTAAGCTCCAAGTTAAACTTTGTAGGAACTGGTCTTGTAAGAAGAAGAGAAAGATGATCTAGAGTTCATGTCTTCTTGACATCTGTACTATGCCTCAGAAAAAAAAATCCTGCTACAGTTCCTAGTTTTATTATTTAAAAAATGCAAATAATTTGCTCTCTTGACCAGCAACTAATTTTTTAAGAGTCTTAAGTGCATACATTCGCAATGTCCTTGGCTGTACAGGATTTTTTTTTTAAGAGTGCTAGTTCATAACAGTTAACATTAGCTCTAAGTGGAAACAAGGAAATATTGCCTTTGTAAAGACAAATATTTATTTAATTTAATTCAGCCTTTGAGATTTGGGATTGCTGAGAGACAACTTGCATTAGATGATTTAAGATCCTATTCTGAATATTTAAGAGATTACAGGCTTAGTTTTCTACAACACTTGTTAAGAGTTGTTTCTCCCTAGTGTGAATGAGGAGTTGTGATCCCTTTTCTTCTCCTCTTTCAGGGTGTTTATATCGGCAGGATCTAGGTCTGCCGTTCTGCAACAAATAGGATTAACATCCTGACTGCTCCTGCTTTACCTCAGCTGGGGTGCAGAAATGTGCATTCCTCTTTCCCCACGTGTGAGTGTTTGTATGTGCATACATGTTCGGCACGCAGTGCGACTGCGAGTAAAGGACTGCAGATGTGTGTGCAGCTGTGTCCCTCATCCATCCTCCCTCTCAAAACCTTGGGAGTTTTGTTAGGAGAAAAAAGCTGCTGAGTGACCGTTTCAGGGCCTGACACATCTCCTCTCAGCACTGGTCGTTTCCCTTATTCCCGTCAGTTCTACTTCATTTCTGAAAGTAGGACAGCTCGGGGTTTGTCTGTTGCACATCTCCCTGAAGAGTCCTTGTGTTTATTTAAGGTCTGTTGCTAGAATTTAGTGTGTTTTGCTTGCGAGAGAGAAGACAACAGATGGTTGAGGAGTTCCCAGGAGAAGTTTGCAAGGCAACTTGTCTATAAACTACAGGAAAGGTTGGGGCTATTTTTCTTGCCCTAGTGGTTTTCACCCCCACTTGGGGTATAATATATCATCCTTGGTTGAAAGCAGCATCACCCTTACAGCTCATAAGACTGGTCCGGAGAAGATGTTGGGGTTTTTTAAAGTTTTGTCTATTTTTGCTTTTCAAATGGAGCAGGTTGTGCATTGATTATATTTTAGAGGAGGGAAGGAATCCCAGTTCTCCTGCATGTTGCTTATATATCTGCGCAGCAGACGCGATCCACATTGTGCTCTGCTTTCAGAACACCAGGGCTATGGCCAGGGAAACGCACATATATATGTATGCGCGCATGAGGCCAGCATGGATCCACAAGGAAGGTAAAGTGACATTTTGTTAAAACGCTGTACCTTTCCCCTGATCATTCCCTTTATGAGAACTTCCACCCATGAGCACAGGAGGTTAGAAAAGAAAGCAACAGGAATGAAAACCTCTGGAATGCATTGGCAACACGACACACATCACTGAGGCAACTCAAAATTCAATGGACTCTGAAGTAGACTCTCTTACTTTGCATGCCACACAGAGATTTTCAGTCAAATTTTAATTTGCTAGAGTAAAAAGTGTGAGAGGATATGCAGTAAGAGTGTCCAGTTTCCCTGTTCGCATTAACTTTACCATCAGAACAACTGTTTTTCCACCCAGGGCCATGCAAGGTTTTCCTGGAATCACAGTTGGAAGGGTCTCAGTCGAGCATGCATGCATAGCGACTTCCTCTGCCCGCGCTCACACGAGTACAGGTTCCTCACTGTGACTTGCGTATACTGCCCATGCCTGTCCACCCACACAACCACAAAAGCAGAAGAGGTTGTGAAAACACAGATGAAAATGGTGTAGTAGTGACACAATGGAAAATGTTGAGCAGAATATTGTGCACTTCTGTATAACTACAGCCGCGGGTTGCAAGGATCTGCGAAGCTGTCCGAGTGCCCAAATAATTTGTTCTAAGACTGATGGACAGCATCCACTCTTAATGGAAATGTTGCGAGCTTCATCAGCAATGGAAATCGATGAAGAGTTTTGGGGGTATTTCTGTCCCCGAAAGTTCTGCTATTTAGACCACAGTATGAGATATATATCTGACATATATTACAAGTGTTTGTAACTTTACTACCTCCTTGAGATTAATCAAGGCATCACTCTCTTCGTTTCTAAATAAGACTTCGTGCCAGTAACTTTTTTTTCCAGCCAGCTACAAACTTCAGTAAGTTGTCTGGACTGTTTACATCACTATGGTTCCTAGATGTATTTATTCCTGTATTACCCCCTAACAGTGTGTTTTCATTTTCACTGAGAATCTTATCTTTGGCTCATGTCTCTGACTGTGGTTTGGTGTGGAGCCAGTCCAGTATGGTCTTGCCCAAGCAGAAGATATCCATCTGGCATTTTCCTCTTCCCACTGGAGGGAAAAAAAAAAAATATTTGGAAATTCATTAAAAGCAAAGTGAGTCTTGCAGGGGAGGATATCTGCCACTCTCATATCATGGCCCCCAGAATTTTCTGTCTGAGTCACATTCTTCAGAAAAGATTAACTTTCTGCTGACGAGTGTCAGACTGAGAAAGTGTCTAAAAAGCTTGCTATGAGGGTGCTACGGAAATTGGAGGTGTTTCACTGAATTTGTGCAGTATGGTGGGGTCCAGCTATTCAATACATGGTTGGCTGCATGGCTGGGCTGCTTTTGAAGCTGCATTCAGAGACAGGCAGGGTTATTACTCTGCTGAAGCAGTGTAGTATGCTGAGAAGAGTGAGGTCTGATGAGGCTGGCCACAGTCTGCGCTCATCCCTCAGCAACAGGCCTTGCCAAGGAAGTGAGGGACTTTGAGCCAGGGCCAAGGCTACAAGGTGAATTAGTCTGAGGCCAAAATCTAGAAGGTGCCAGCAGAGCTTGGTCTCCTCCCAGCCGATGGTGGTATTTGCTTTGAGAGTGGTCTGTGTGGCCTTTCTTCAAGTGCTGAATGCAGTTATCTTTAACAATTATCCAGTAAAATAACAGCATGGCTATAATTTGATGTGGTTGTTTTGGTTCTGTGTCTGCCTCTCATCTATTGTCAGACTGGATGTGAACTGAGGTTTCCCAGAACAGAAGAGTAACGTACAGATGGGATTGTAGTGGTTACACTGGCTTTATTTTCTGTTTTCCTGTCAGCTCTCAGGAGGTTATGTTTTTCTGATTCTTATCCTATTTCTATTCAGATGTGAAAACCCCTTCAAATACAGCTTTAGAAACAAGATAAAATGCTTTCGTGTCTGTTTACAGTATGATTTTTTCCCTTAATTCAGCAAGTCTCAAAATAAAGCTTTAAACTCATGGACTGAGAAATCCTGCTCCTTTCTCAGAGTCACAGTCCTGTATGGTCTTTTAAAAATGAGAAGCATTTAGCTGTTCTTAGTTATAAATAAACATAGTTCAGATAAGTGTTTGAAAATATTAGAAAGAAAAATATTTTTATATGCTAGTGTTAATGTAAAACACCTGATGGGTACTGCTGGAGGTTTCCATCCTCCAGGTGAGTAGGTCTTATAACTGGGTACATACAGGTTTCAGTTGGGCTGCCCCAATAAGGTACTTACAGAATCAAGACATCAGTGTTCTACTAAATCGCTACAAAGAGTGGCATATACACTTTTTCTATGTAGCTAACGAAATAGCATAAAACCAATCTTAACCTTATAGCAAAAAAAGATAGTAATACGGTTGTGGAAGGAAAAAAAAAAAGGTTTTCTTTTACAGCACCATGGAAGAAACGTGAATAAGCAAAGTTGCAGTCTAGATCTGAGTCAAGACCACTAAAAGTCAACAAGAAGACCTTATTTACTTCAGTCAGTTCTAGACCAGAACTTAATACTGAAATGCCTCAGAAATCTCATAAATTTTGGATAGTCCCTGATCAGAGAGGCAGTCTTTTTTTAGTCAGTGATGGCTAGAGTCCTTATGTCTCTACCATAACTGTGCTTACAAATTATAATTGAGCAGTTCCTTTAGAGCTGGGGGGATTATTAAGGGGAAGACTTCGTTAGGTGTGTATTTCAAGCATGCCAGTATACAGTGTTATCAAATATGACCCTATTGTACTAGGAATGTTTATCATGTTCTTACAAGGTGCAAGGATGTTTTTACAATGACTGTGGTAGAAAAAGATACTGAACCTTAGTCATGATTGCACCCAAACAAGTGCTGTCTGCTTGTGATTTAGCTAAATAAAAATGCGACCTTATTGTCTTTGTTTAGCTTTGAAGAATTAAAATAAGCATATTTTATTTGTTGAGAGAAGAATTCAAAATGATTTAACAGGATTTTCATTGTATACCAAGATAAGGGCAGTAATGATAAACCTCTTTTGCAGTTTATGTGTTACTTTATTTCATTATGGGATGCAGTTCTGGGAAGAGACTTGTAAAGAAAAAAAAAATTCTGAGAATGCAGGAAATGTGAGGCAATCCTGTCTAGTGGCTGCGTTTCTCCTAGAAGCATTATGTGTAATTGGAAAGTATATATACTTAAAATAGCTACCGTCTTAGTATGAAATGGAGATGGCAGAAGTATCTTTGGCGCTTTCGGCCTGAGGACAATACTATGAAGTTTCAAGCCAGGTGAGAAAAAATTTAAAAGCCCCAAACCAAGCAAGTTAGAGGACCTGGTCTACCAGAGGATCAGATCCTAATGTGGTGCTAAAGCACATACACGTAGCAGGGTGTGCATTAGTCTTCAAAAGTAAAACTAAGTGGATGATAGGAATAGCTGGGTGTTTAATCAGAAAAACTAGGGCAGAAGTAGGACGTAGTCCACTCTGTTGGCTCTAGACCGTTAGCCCACATGGCTGAGCAGCCACTCAGGTGCTTACAGGAGCAGCTTTGAAC
Organism: Tetrax tetrax; assembly: GCA_009806455.1. Classification (NCBI taxonomy): domain Eukaryota; kingdom Metazoa; phylum Chordata; class Aves; order Otidiformes; family Otididae; genus Tetrax; species Tetrax tetrax. Next base: position 407,553 of record WHYT01016795.1, read on the forward strand.
CAAGCCGCTGAAGTAATGGCATCCCATTTAATCCACATTTAAAGTGCTCCTTAGAGGTTCCAAACTCCAAATCCAAGTTTGTCTTCAAACACGTGACAGCTATAGATACAGTAACAAGCGTGTGGGTGTCTGGAGTACTCTTAAACAAACCTAAACGCCCTGGCTGGTCACCTCTGAACAACTTATATGGTACTTCCCATGATTACAATGGATGCTTTCCATGTGACCTCTTTGCATGATCAAGGCCTTTGCTTTTAAAAGAGAAAAATACACAATTGGCTGGAATTATTAGGCTGCAATGTCAGCCAGGTTTTAATACTGTGTAGGGCAATGATGCCACTAGACATAGTCTTGCTATTGCAGGCTAGACAGGGCAACTTTCTTTCTCTCAAGTTGGGAAATGACGGCGGGTCAGCATTTTTTGCAGTATGGCATTTCTGGTAGGTTTCTAATTTGAAAAAATAAATTACAACTCAATATCATGTGTGAAAATGTGACATTTTTGTCAAAGAATATCCTAACTGATAAAAAAGATAGTGTTTCTGACATTACTGAGCTGACCAATATCTTTTAAGCAAAAAGAAAAGAAGTTATTTTTTAACTGCTAACTCCGGTGAGTATATGCTCCCTCATTGGGTCATTTACCTTCTTTTCTATCCCTCTTCTCCCCTTAATTTTTTGTAAGAAGATGAAGACATTGTAATCTGCTCCTCCACGCACATCCTAGTGTGGGTTTTCATATGAACATCTTTACCAGTACTTCGTAGAAAAAAGCAAGCTCACGTGAACAGGTTATTTTTCACTCCACAGACAAGGAGAGAAAAAGAATGTTACTGTGGTTCTTCAAAAATACATGCTTAAATATGTAATTACTCAAAAATTCTATTATAGTAATTGAAAAAAACTTAAATGTTTGATGTTGTTTTTCAAAATCAAGCTTCAGCAACTTCAGGTGAAGTCAAAATGAATGGATGACGTACATTCTTTCTAGGAATCAGCATCCCAGATCTGTGGGGATGGGCTTCTCCAAGAAATAACGCAGTAATAGCAGTAAAATTTTATAATCATAGAATCATAGAATGGTTAGAGTTGGAAGGGACCTTCAAAGGCCATCTAGTCCAAACCCCCTGCAAGGAGCAGGGACATCCCCGACAAGATCAGGTTGCTCAGAGCCTCATCCAGCCTGGCTTTGAACGTTTCCAGGGATGGGGCATCCACCACCTCTCTGGGCAACCTGTTCCAGTGCTCTACAACTCTCATTGTAAAAAATTTTTTTCTAATATCTAATCTAAATCTACCTCCTTCTAATTTAAACCCATTACCCCTCGTCCTATCACAACAGGCCCTACCGAACAGCCTCTCCCCATCTTTCTTGTAGGTCCGGAAGACTGCTATCAGGTCTCCCCGGAGCCTCTCTTCCCCAGGCTGAACAACCCCAACTCTCTCAGCCTGTCCTCACAGGAAAGGTGCTCCAGCCCTCTGATCATCTTCATGGCTCTCCTCTGGACTCTGCAACAGGTTCACATCCTTCACATCCTCCTTCTGGAGGTTGGGGCCTCCAGAGCTGGATGCAGTACTCCAGGTGGGGTGTCACAAAAGCAGAGTAGAGGGGCAGAATCACCTCCCTCAACCTGTTGGCCGTGCTTCTTTTGATGCAGCCCAGGATGCAGTTGGCCTTCTGAGCCACAAGGGCACATTGCCCACTCATGTTGAGCTTCTCATCCACCAGCACTCCCAAGTCCTTCTCCTCAGGGCTGCTCTCAATCCATTCTCCTCCCAGTCTGTATTTGTGCCTGGGATTGCCATGACCCATGTGCAAGACCTTGCCCTTGGCCTGGTTGGCATGGGCCCACCTCTCCAGCCTGTCCAGGTCCCTCTGGATGCCATCCCTCCCCTCCAGTGTGTCGACAGCACCACACAGCTTGGTGTCATTGGCGAACTTGCTGAGGGTGCACTCTGTCCCACTGTCCATGTCATCAACAAAGATGTTGAACAGGGCCAGGCCCAACACGGACCCCTGAGGGACGCCACTCGTGACTGGTCTCCACTTGGACATTGAGCTGTTGACCACCACTCTCTGAGTGCGGCCATCCAGCCAACTCCTTATCCACCGAGTGGTCCATCCATCAAACCCATGCCTCTCTAGTTTAGAGAGAAGGATGTTGTGCGGGACAGTGTCAAAAGCTTTGCACAAGTCCAGGTAGATGATATCCGTTGCTTGTCCCTTGTCCACCGATGCTGTTACCCCATCATAGAAGGCCACCAAATTGGTCAGGCACGATCTGCCCTTGGTGAAGCCATGTTGGCTGTCACCAACCACCATGCTTTTACTTGCGTGGGTGGTTTATGTTCCTTTTAATATCAGATACAGTGCTGTTTCTGGTTTTGAAGAACTGTTGTTAAAATCATCTATCTCTCATGAAAGGACTGAAGTTCTTGAAGAAATAGGTTCTGTAAACTGATAACACGAGGCATACTAGCATCTGTTTTCACTTTATTAATTTGTATGTAGTGGTTAATGCATGGAAACTAGAAACACAGTCGGATGCCTGTGGCAAGCACAGACTCTGTGGTTGCATGTGTCTCATTTTAAAGTCACTTAGCATTCATCCATAACAGACTTGGGCAAACAATGTAGTCTAGGACTTGCCACAGTTACGAGAAAGTTCAGATCTGTATCCTAGTGTCATATTCTGAGTTTAATTTGTGCTAGATGGATCCCAGGCTTCCAACATTAGCCATTTACTCTCTCTCATCCTTGTAGGTTCTTTCCTTCACACTTTTGGGTAGGTTCAGGTTGAGACCCACCCTTTCTCTTTAACCTAATGAGTGGTCACTGTTTTGGCCAGACAGAGGCACGGCAGAGTCTGCTGCCCACACCTAAGCCAGGAGCTGAGAGGCTTAAAGAACAGGGAAATGACTTGGGTCTGCCCTTTGTCACCCCTGAAGGACAAAATGGACATCAGTTGGGAAGGACATACCCACCAAAATTTGAGCGCAAGTAGCGTGGGGAAGCAGTGCATTTTTCTGAGTACTTTAAACAGCCAAGAAACTGCTTGTTGTTGCCTGTTAAAGCAAGATTATCCACAAACACCCAGAGGAGCGGCCTCCCCCAGCAATGCCAGGAGCTGGTGGTGCTGGCGGACATGCCAGCTGGCGGGGTGGAGGGGGGAGAGGTGGGAAGGGTGCAGGGCATGCGGGGCCTCACTGACTCGAGCTCGGGAAAAGAAGCTCTTCAGATCCTCTCTTTTGAGTATAGAAGGATACAGCAGTGGAAGTAGTTTGAGAGTGAATATGCTGCTTCTAACACATATAAAGATTTTCATAGCTTTGGCTTAATGGTGTGTAGCAGAGAGGGAACATCAGGGGTGACATCGAAGGCCAGCGCAAGGCCACAGACTGCACGAAGCAGCCACTTCCACCAGGTCTCTTTCAGGCCCCGGGTCTGGAAGAAATCAGAGGACAGGCTGAGATGAATTTTGAGATGTGCTTGGTATTTGCAACTGACACAGGATCCCCAGTATGAGGCAGGATGGCAGATGACACACTGTTTCTTGAAATCTGGTGGCATCTACATGTGCATAAAAAAAGACTAAAAATGCAAGTACAGAAGAATCTACAAACTAATGTTTGCATAGGACTAATTGAATCGGTACATGAGTCACTCCAGAGAGACTCTGCAAAATAAAGAAAAGAAAGGGAGAGAGAGGACTGTGTGCTGTGGCTCTGGGCTGCTCCCACATGTGCTGACCCCAGACCAGGTTGTCAGTGGACAAGGCAGCATTTAAAGCCTCCGTGATGAGGAATATGCGTGTACGAGGGGTTAATGTGTTTGGCATCACCAAACCAGTCTTTCCATCTTTTTGTTGATGTGGCCAGGAAAGGCATGGAGTGCTAGAAGGACTGGCATAAAAAAAATTCTGAGCCCCAGATTTTTTAATTACGGTGCCACAGAACTGAATGTACAGGGTTTACACCACAGAGCTGGCATTGGCATTGGCACTAGCACTGGCAGGAACATGAGCATGCATGTGATCAGACACTGAGTTGCACAATGTTAACATAGTTTCCGTGTAGGTAAAGATTTTTCCGACAGATGTAATTAAAAAGTAGTCTAACAGAATAGTTTTTGTTGCATTGAATTGTGCTAATGTGAAAGAAAATATTCAACAGTTCCTGGTGGGAAATATTAGCTCCTAGAATGGAGGCGGTTGCAGTGAGTCTTAGAAACTCTGTTATTCAAGCAACTATGTTGGAAATATAAATCACAATACCAATTTTTAAAATTTATACAAAAATCAGCATGCTCAGAATCAGTTTTCTACTCCCTGATGATGTATACTGAATAAGGAGATTTTTTCCAGTAGGAATCTCCAAAAATTCTGGGCCAACAATACTATATACTGCTTGCCTACTGGCATTTCCCACAAGAAACAAAAGGCTGTGCGTTATACAAATACACAGAAAGATACAGCAGAGAACTAGGATGCAAAAAATGTTTTCCAAGTCTTGTGTAGAAAAAGTTTTTTATATCTTTTACTTTGCTTGCTTTTGGTCGTTCTGAGGAAGGCTTGAAAGTGTGATGAATAAAGAAGTTCACGGCTAATATACCAGGGAAAATGAGAATATTGTTGGAGAACTTTGACATCTTTTGCTAAATTGTTATTTATTTAAAAATCTTTTTTTGATTTCTAGTCAAGCTTTTTAGGCTAGTTAGAAGGGGGGCGGCTTTGTGTGCATATCACAGTGTAGCAGGAGTAAGACATGCTTCCATTCCATGTGCTGTTTCCTCACTAAAAGCAGTGAGGGAGAATTTGCTCAGTCAACGCATGATTTCATATCATGTTTGTTTGCTGACCCTAAGGCTTGTCAGGTATGCTCACCTTTTGCAGTATTATCAAAAGGGAAAGGACGCTGTTTTTGCCCTCAGGCAGATGAAGGTAGATGTCTTTCAAGATGATTCTGGTCTGGATTTAAAAAATTGCTCTGCATAATTGTCTGACTGCTTGAAGTTGTCTGCTGAGGATAACACTATGTACACGATTAGGTTTATTTGACACAAGCTTTTAATTTAGATTTCCCAGGAGGACAGATCTGAAGTGTCACTTACTGTGGAGGTTGCATCATTGCATGGCAGCGGGGCTGGCTCCTCTGCCTGGAGAAATTGCTCCCTGTCTGTGGGCGGCCTGCTCTTCCTTAATTAAATGATCCACCCAACACATCTTATACTTTGTTACTCGGAGCTCCTCATGGCCTGAGAAGCTCATAAAACAGTTACAAGGGCTTTGTATTCTTGGAGCAGCTGAAACACCTGGTAACAGGTAACGACTTCAAATGGTTTTATGCTGGAGATAAACACACAGCCACCACTTCATTGCGGTTACTGTACTTCACAAAAAGGTTTCGTTTTCTAAGCCAAATCCCACGCTTCAACCTGCATCCTATGTGCCCTTACACCTGCCCACGGACCAAACCCTGCCGTGCGGGGTGAATGGGCAGCATGTCCAAATATAGGATTTGACTGCCCAAATGTGGGCAGCGGTGCCAGGGTGGATGCTTCTGAGTTCCTGAGACAGGTCTGGGGGTACAATGTGGACCTACTGCGCCTGCCTGGAGACCAGGGTGTCTCCAATGGCATGAAAGAGTTCAGGCAACCGAATCATTCTCCTCATTTCTGACAGTTGAAATGGCCTTATCTGATAGTAGCCTGATCCTCCTCAGTATGGAGAAGAACCGCTCCAGACAAGCTGTTGGCCCTGCATAACAGGAACAGTTGTATTTTGTGTTAATTTAAACTGACACTTGGGCTTGGGACTCCTCATTGAAGCTCCAAGTGAGTGAGAGGAGAGCCAGGGGCAGTGTGGTTCATGTCAGCTTGATCCTCCTGTTGCTCAAGAGGAAAACTGCTTAGAAAAAAATTTTCTCTCTGACCTTAAACTAGAGCATTTTGGGGGAGGTTAGAAAGATACTTGCCCATGCTTCTGGGTGAAGCCCCTAGAAGCATTTTCACTCTGTGCATGGGAGCAAGCATAAGAATAACTGATGTTAGGGAAAAAAATCCTACTCACAGTTCACTTCAATTCACTGCAACTTTAATTCATTGCAACTGGCGGAGCTCGGCTTCCCTCTCCTGGGCAAATGGGCAGCAGCAGGCAGGGGCTTCTCCTCCCTTTGCTCCACTTTGAAACTGTTTTTTAACTGCTGACTGTGGACACCTCTGGCTTTGTACTCCTAAGGTGCTTGTGAAGGACAAGATGATTTGGAAAAGCAAGTGTTCAGTAGGATGAAATCTGCTGTGGTAGAGTCTTTATCTCTGTTAAAACAAAATAGGGTCTAGTCATCAAAACCCACAATTCATGTTTTGAAATGGTTGCTGGGAATAATCTTCATTGTTTTGGTGCTGTAAATAGAAGCCCTGTGTACACCTAATACATAAGTTACATTCCAAATGACAAGAAAACACCTATTCTTTCTTTAACTTGAAAAATCTCTTTAAAGGATTGTGAAACAAGTGATTAAAAGTTCAATGCTAATTTATGACAAAGGCATATCTTACAATAAAGATACCAACAAAGGAAGATAGTGTAGGATTGATCTAGTTCAGTAATAACATCACCCCTTTCAGTTAGTCTATCAAAAGACAATGGAGCTTTCTTACAGACACCTGAGCATAGCAGCACTTCAGCTGTGCATGTTATTTTGTGTCTCTCGTTAGTAGCCCATGGGTGCTCCAGCACAGATACGGAAAACACAGCCAGTTACTCATGGCTTCAGCTCTCAGGGAAGAGTCAAGGGCATCCGGTTGCTTGAAGCAGTAGCACCTGTTCCTATGAACGAGCATAGTTTGAGTGTTGTACAGGTCCATTTCCATGAATGGCTCAATTTATTTTTTTTCCTCCTCTTTGTTTTAACATAAAACCCAAGAGAATTAACTTTTCCTCTCAGATTTTTTTTTTTTTTTGACTGAAGGTGCTGATACATATCTCACCTTTGATAAGATACCTTACTTTAAATGAACCCAAGTTCATGAAGACTAAAAAAGAAAATATTATTTGTTTATGAAAACTCTGTGTGTGGTAGGCTTGGAGGCACAAGAAAGTTTGCATTTTCATTGATGGCAGCAATGCCACATATATCCATAGATCTACTTACATGTTTTTAACTTGATGTGTTGTTATGCTTCTCAGAAGGCAGCATGGTACCCAGTGCCAGCTTCCCCAGTAGTAAGGAACCAAAGTTTTGCCACTGATTTTGGTATTCCCAAGAGCTGCCCCGGGCAGAGCTGGTGGATTTGCTGGAGCCCAGGAGTCTTTCTTCTCATCTTTTAACCATCTTCAGACAATCTCCATTGTTTTAATAGCTATCTCCCTGATAGAGAAGCAAATGATTTACAGTATCAGTGATGTAAACTTTTGCCTGACATTTATTTGTAGAATCCTGTTTTTTACTGAAAAGTAGTAAATAGCCTTTTTCCCTAGTTCTTACCTAACTCCTGTCCTACAGGTTATGTCTGATTTAGTGAATGCCAGTTACTTTAATATATGTATGTGCACAAACCTGAATTAAAAGTTTAATAATAAAAAAAAGGAACATTGACCATGTATTTGGTAGGTCACTGAAGCATGTTTACACACAAAATACTTCTCTCTCATCTGGATTTGTATGGGTTTCTTTTCCAAGCTGTGCATTTGGTCATGCTTTTCTTAGGTAAGGCAAGAGATATGAAAAGTCAGAAATATCTGTCTTATATGTTCTAGTAGAGTTCCCTCGTGTTTTTTTTTTTTTTTTTCCCAAGGATTTTAAAACCTAAAATAGTTGGTACTTTACAATTTTCTCAGTAGTCTGCTGAGTGCTATCAAAAAGGAGTCTGATTGCTCTCCTAAGCCATCCTGGCCACTCATGATTCACAGGGAACAAATATAAAGTCTCTATTTAATAAGGAATGCAGTTTGTGAACCTGGAAATTGCCAGACTAGATGCAGAATTCAATGAAAATATGAAAAATTTAACTGCTCCTTATCTCCATATCTAGTCCAAATGTAAAAATGTTTGTTTTTTTTTTTTCCTGTTGTTCCTTCCTGTTTAGATATGCAGTTTTTATACATGTAGGCCAAAAACCTGGGAAGTTCATAGTTCACCAGTTAGTAGCTCTTATTAGTGCATGCTCATCGTGTTTGCTAGAAATGCAAATCCAGGGATGTACTTCAGTGTGTCAGAAGATGTATTTCTAAAACTGTCGTCTATGCTGAAACATTAGAAAGGCTCCAACATTAGAAATGCTCAGTGTTACACAAAAAATATCTGATGAAAAGTGCTTGTAATTATTAAGCAGTGCAAATTGCTCACTGTCTAATACAAACTATCCTAAACAGTGAGTTATAGAAATATCTACTAGATAAGTCATCTTTAGCAATGCTCTCAGGACCTTCATTTTCCAACGTTACCTGCTATTTGCCCAATCCAACATCCAAATCTGTGTGACTTGTTAAGTGCAGGATCTTCAACTTGCAGCTTTGATTTGAAAACAAACCCCACACCTTAAATGTTTTTAGACAGACAGATTTCCTCTTGACTGCAGATCCTTTCTGTGTTTCACAACACCATGTTTTTTGAGGACTAAGCATAGCATGCCCATCAATGGAGCCACAAAGGCAGCTACAGGCAACAATGACAGATCACTTTGATCTCCGTCCTTCTCCAGGGTACCTGTTCTGAAGATGCCAGTTAACACCTACCTTGCTGATAGTTTTTCACAAAGTATTGCATTTCTTCACTAGGTGCTGACAATAGCATCTGATTATTTTCTGATTATTTTCAACAAGAAATTTTCAGATTGTATTCGCTTTGAGGAACTGACAGGATGGATCAGGTTTAAAACTGATGAATCAAGTGTTAAAGTATCAGTGAGCCTAACCATTATGACAGCTGCTTTTGCTTACCATACTTTTTCTTCTCTTTAACAGTCTCCTGTTTCTAGTTCCTTTTTCAAGTGATGGCACTGAAATAAAGCATAACACTAGTGGGACCTGTTGGCTGACTCGACAGGACTAGCACAGCAGTGCATGCTCCCTGCAGAGTGGGACCACCCACAAGATTTATCTTTCCCTCTTTCATTACCTCGGTTTTTAATCCCCGCTGTAGTCTGCTGAGAGTCATGGGTCCTTTTTCTGGAGCAAACAGGAAACTCTTTATTTCCTCCACCACATAAGCTTAGCCAAACAGTGCCAATCTATTTGCAGGACCCATGCTTCCCTTTTGAGCTGTTGTGGCATGAATCTCCCAGGACTATTCAGGCCGCCAAGACTGACCTCAGGCAGATCCACTTTACCTACACCATGCGATAGGACCTGATCTTCCCTTCCATTTCCACCCCTCCCAAAAGCTTACCACTTTCCAAAAGGCTTCAGAGAGCCTCAGTTTCTTTCACCAACCCAAGTCGAAGAGACGATGCTCTGTCTCCTACAGCTCCTTTCTGCTGTTTGCAGGAGCAGGACAGTGCCTTGTGATGCAAAGGTGCGGGGTCCCTGTGCCATGGGCTGTGCTGGAAGGGAAAAGGGGCTTCCAGGCAATTTTGTAAATTGATTCCTAGTGGACACAGCCTTTCTCCTGGTAGTACCAACAGAGATGTTTGAGAGAGAGGGGAGAGAGGTTTGTTACTGATTTACAAGTTAAGTTTTAACTCTTGGAGGTGTTCCTAGTTTACATAGTGGGTGCACAAAGAGGTGTATCATGTAGTGTAAATATAGATGGAGATTGCACACCTTATCACCACATGAAATGGTCAAAACTGTTTCCAAAAGTCCCTAAACATTAAAAAAAAAAATAAGCTGATGTTGATATTTCTGTTTGTATGCTTACAAACACTAAGAGCAACTTGCAATTTATTAGTTGTTTGGTAATATTCTATGGCAATAGAGCTATTGTATATTGCCTGATGTATATACACTGCTTAAGTTTTGGGTAGTAAATGTAAAAGAGTTTTTAGCTCCTAAAAGAGATAGATAATAGAAAACTATACATTTGTTTAAGCTAATTGAGTTATACAGAAATGTCTATGCTCATTTTATTGTAAAGTTTTGCCTTTAGAAGGCCCATATTCATGTAAGGATTTAATGCTGAAGACTGGTTTTGATGTCTGTTAATCAGAATAGCAAATAGTTACATTTTCAATCACCTAGGCTGCACTTGATTAAAATATTTTTGAACTTGAGTGCATTAATGAACTGGTTTCCTAGTTTAAGGAATTTTTTGGCATACATTTTTTGCCTGAATGACAAGTGATTTGCCCATGCAATATCAGATAAAGTTAGTTCAACAATCCTGTCACTTATTTTCCACATAATTGCTCTCTTTTGCCTTTGTAGCGTGTTTTGCTCTTCAGTCCCTTGATACAAATTTATGACACTGCTAGTCAGTATTAAATTAATTACAGTTTGCAATAATATGGTTGCAGGTTCTTTGACTGGTTTGAATAAGCTTATCCATGGCTGTCTTCACAGCTTATTATAAAATTCTGCTTCAGAAACATCACAAAATTCACATAATGAATGAGAAATTTAGTTGTTTGTCACTGTCATGATTTCCTCTCCAAAACCCAAACATTATTCTCATTTATCAACAAAACCTAACTAAATAAACCTCACATAACCCTATCTCAGCAAGGCTCTTGTGAAACTTATTTTATATTGAGATCCTTGGCTAAAATGTGTTCTCCAGCTGCAAGATGCTTCTCTTGTTTATTGAGCAAACTTTCTAAATCCGCTGCCTGCTGCTTGCACTTCAGGGTTTTTCTTTTTAGTGTGGTAAGAAGAGGAATATGCTGTATAATGTCCTAGGAAAAGTGATATGTTTTGTGCTGGAAGGATCTGCTGTAGAAGCCATTAGCAACAGTAATAGAATCATAGAATGGTTTGGGTTGGAAGGGATCGTAAAAATCATTTACTTCCAACTCCCCTGCCATGGCCAAGGACACCTTCCACTAGATGAGGTCACTCAAAGCCCCGTCCAGCCTGGCCTTGAACACTTCCAGGGATGGGACATCCACAGCTTCTCAGGGCAACCTGTTCTAGTGCCTTACCACCCCTATAGTGAATAATTTCTTCCTTGTATCTAATGTAAATGTACCCTCGTTCAGTTTAAAGCCATTACCCTTTTTTCTATCACTACATACCTTTGTCAAAAGCCCCTCTCCAGCTTGTAGGCCCCCATTAGGTACTGGAAGACCACTATCGGGTCTCCCCGGAGCATCCTCTTCTCCAGGCTGAACAGCCCCAACTCTTTCAACCTGTCCTTATAGGAGAGGTGCTCCAGCCCTCTGATCATCTTCCTGGCTCTCCTCTGGACTGACTCCAGCAGGTCTACGTCCTTCTTATGTTGGGGAGTCCAGAGCTGGATGTAGTACTCCAGGTGGGGTCTCACCAGGGCAGAGTAGAGAGGGAGAATCACCTCCCTCAACCTGCTGGCCATGCTTCTGATGCAGCCCAGGATGTGGTTGGCTGCAAGCGCACATTACTGGCTCATGTTGAGCTTCTCATTCACCAACACCCCCAAGTCCTTCTCCTCAGGGCTGCTCTCAATCCATTCTCCTCCCAGCCTATATGCGTGCCTGGGATTACCCCAACCCACATGCAGGACCTTGCACTTGGCCTGGTTGAACTTCATGAGGTTTGCTCGGGCCCACCTCTTCAGCCTGTCAAAGTCCCTCTGGATGGCATCCCTTCCCTCCAGCATGTTGACTGCATCACACAGCTTGCTGTTGTCAGCAAATTTACTGAGTGTGCACTCAATTCCACTGTCCATGTCGCTGATGTTAAACAGGGCTGGTTCCAATACTGACCCCTGAGGAAAACCACTCATCACTGACCTTCACTTGGACATTGAGCCATTGACTGCAACTCTTTGCGTGCAACCACACAGTCGATTCCTTATTCACCAAGTGGTCTGTCCGTCAAATCCATGTCTCTCCAATTTAGAGAGAAGGATATAATGCAGGACACTGTCAAATGCTTTGCACAGGTTCAGGTAGATGACATCAGTTGCTATTCCCTTATCCACCAATGCTGTAATTCCACTGTAGAAGGCCACCAAATTTGTCAGGCATGATTTGCCCTTAGTGAAGCCATGTTGGCTGTCACCAATCACCTCCTTATTTTCCATGTGCCTTAGCATAGTTTCCAGGAGAATCTGCTCCATGATCTTGCTGGACACAAAGGTGAAACCAACTGGCCTGTAATTCCCTGGGTCTTCTTGTTTCCCTTTTTAAAAAGTTCCCACTCCTTTTTCAGTGAGTGGGAACTTCACTGGCCTGCCACGACTTCTCAAATACGATGGACAGCAGCTTGGCAACTTCATCTGCCAGTTCCCTCAGGAACTTCAGAGGCATCTCACCAGGTCCCATGGACTTGTGCCCCTTCAGGTTCCTTAGATGGTGTCAAATCTGATGTTCTCCTACAGTGGGCAGTTCTTCATTCTCCGAGTCCCTGCCTTTGCCTTCTGTGACTTGGGTGATGTGGCTAGAGCACTTGCTGGTGAAGACTGAGGCAAAAAAGTTGTTGAGTACTTCAGCCTTCTCCACATCCCAGGTAACCAGCTCTCCCATTTACTTCCCTAGTCTTCCTTTTATCCCCAATGCACTTATAGAAGCTTTCTTGTTGGCCTTGATGTCCCTGGCCAGATTTAATTCTATTGGGGCTTTAGCTTTCCTAACCTGCTCCTTGGCTGCTTGGATAATTTCTCTGCATTCCTCACAGGCTACCTGTCCTTGCTTCCGCCCTCTATAGGCTTTCTTTTTGTTTTTCAGCTCCTTATTCAACCGTGCAGGCTCCCTGGTGTTTTTGCCTGACTTCCTCTATTGGGCTGCATCGCTTCTAAGCTTGGGGAGAAGGTGCTCCTTGAATACCAACCAGCTTTCTTGGGCCCCTCTTCCCTCCAGGGCTTTATTCCATGATACTCTACCAATCAGATCCCTGAAGAGGCCAAAGTCTGCTCTCCTGAAGTCCAGAGCAGTGAGCTTGCTGTGTGCTCTCCTCACTGCCCTGGAACTCCACCATTTCATGGTCACTGCAGCCAAGGCTGCCCTTGAGCTCCACGCTGCTCACCAGCCTCTCCTTGCTGGTGAGAACAAGGTCCAGCACAGCACCTCTCCTCATTGGTTCCTCTGTCGCTTGGAGAAGAAAGCATTCCAGAATGCATTCATGAATGCATTCCAGAAACCTCCTGGATTGCTTATGCTTTGCTGTGTTGTCCCTCCAACAGATATCGAGACAGTTGAAGTCCCCCATGATGACCAGGGCTTGTGAGAGTGAGGCTGCTCCTAACTGCCTATAGAGGGCCTCATCTGCTCAGTTCTTCCTGGTTGAGTGGTCTGTAGCAGGCATCGCTGCTATAACGTCACCTGTCCCTGCCCTCCCTGTAACTCTGACCCATAAGCTCTCAGTCAGCTCCTCATCCATTCCCAGGCAGAGCTCCATGCATTCCAACATAGAAGGTGACACCTCCCTACCTGGAGACACCTCCTCCTCATTTCCCCTGCCTGTCCTTTCTAAAGAGCCTATATCCTTCTATCCCGACACTCCAGTTATAGGAGCCATCCCACCATGTCTCTGTGATGCCAACAAGGTCCTGGCCCTGCAGGCATGTGCACCTCTCTGACTCGTCTTGTTTGTTCCCCATGCTACGTGCTTTAGCATAGAGACATTTAAGTTGGGCCCTTGGTGGAGCCGACTTGCTGGCTGCAGTTCCTTTGTGCTGTTCTTCAGGCCTTTCCTGATGACCTATGATCCTTCTCCAGGCTCTGAGCATCTGTTGCTGGCACTGGCATCAAACTGGTAGGAGTGGGATGGATTGAGGTTCCCCTCCCCTAACAACTAGTTTAAAGCCCTCTTTACCACCTTGGCAAGCCTATGACCGAAGACACTCTTCCCCTTCTCTGACAGATGGACCCCATCAGCCCTCAGTAGACCAGGTTTCTCAAAGTGAGTCCCATGGTCTAACTAGCTGAATCCCTGCTGTGGCACCAGTCCTGTAACCATTTGTTGACTCTCCAGATTCAACTGGCCCTTTCAAACCCCTTCCCTTTGACCAAGAGGATTGGTGAAAAAACTACCTGCACTCCAGACTCCTTTATTGCCACTCGCAGGGCTCTGTAATCCTTCTTGACACTCCTCAGACTGCTCCTGGATGTATCACTGGTGCCCACATGAAACAGCAGCAGTAGATAATAGTTCAGTGGACTGTACGAATCTTGGTAGTCTTTTAGTGACATTCCTCATATGAGCTCCCAGTAAGCAGTGCACCTCTCTAAAGAGTCCGTCGGGTCAGCAAATGGGTGACTCTGTACCTCTCAGAAGAGAGTCGCCCACGACTATCATGCATTGCCTTTTCTTAGTTGTGTTGTTTGTTATATAGGGAGCAGGTCGGGCTACCTTACTCAGGTCCAGTGTCTCTCCTGATGTGCTGGGTCTGTCTTCAGTCTGCAGAGCAGTGAAGCAGTTCTGCAAGAGCATCTCAGGCTTCTGGAGAAGTCTTTTCCTCCTGCTGGTCTTGCTGCTGCAGGCTTTCATTGCTCAGCATCATTGGCCTCTTTCTCTTCCGTATGTGCCGGTGGGGCAGTTTTTGTCTCTTTGGCCTTAGACCCATTGCAGACTGCACTTGGAACCAGCTGTCCAACTCCTTCTCAGCCTCCCTGATGCTATGCAGCCTCCTCACTGCTTCCTGCAGCTCTGCCACCCACCGCAGGAGGTTCTCCACCTGGGCACACCGTCTGCAGGCAGGGCTGCTGCCTGGCCCTGCCCCAGGAGAAAGGTCCAGGCACTTCCTGCAGTCCCAGGTCTGCACCACAGCCTCACGCTTCAGCAGCTCCATCTGCATGGAGACATCGGCCACTGCTGGAGTAGATGGCGCAGACCCCCCACCCGGAGCTGCAGCCTTTGCTCTCAGAGGAGTGTCCACCATTCTGCCTTGAGGGTCTGCCCTTGGTCTGTGCAGACGGTCACAAAATGGTGTCCAATTGCGGGGTTAGGTGTACTTCACGTCTCCTACTCACCCAGTGGAATGCCCCTCCTTTGAAGAGGCGCCCTCCCATGCAAACTGCCATGCAAACTGCCACATCGTGCCCTGGCTGCCGCACTACACCCCGTTTGCCCGTCCTGGTCACAGCGCTCCCCTTTTTGTGGGAGCGGGGGGTGGCCGCCATTACTCCTGGCCCCTCCCACACCTCATCAGCCTCACTGGTCAGAGCTGCCGGCTCCTGGCAGGTCACAGAGGACAGAAAATAAAATAAGACTAAACGTAGAAAGTTGCAGTGGAATGAGAGAATACTTTCATGCTGTAGATGAAGAGACTGACGATTATCCATGAGGGGAAAATGTACATATTGTTTGGTTCTATGATCCAAAAAATGCCTGTATCCAAGAAAATATTGATTTATTGCATCAATTCCAGTGTTACAACATAACCTATTGTCTCTAGCCACTCTTCTTACAGAAAAAAAAGTAGACAATTAACTGCAGTGGACATGTGGAAATATTAATCTAGGAACAATGTAAAATAATATATTGTGTATCTTCTCTATCAAGTTAAGAGGAACAAGGTTTGGGATTGACAAAGATATTTAGCAAGGTGAACTTTCAGATTGCATGCAAATCTTACTGACATGGGTGGGAAATTAGTACTTCACTAGGAGAAAAACACCTCATTATAATTTTGGACCTTTCACTTTAAAAAGGATAGAAATATTTCACAGGCAAGAATCAAGAAAAATCTTAGTGAGAAGAGACTTAGCTTAGAGCTCACAGTCCTTTATTAATTTAAGCTCCCATTAAAATTAAGCAGGGGTTAAACCAGAAAAGTTGAATGATGAGGAAGAGATCGTCGGAACTAATGAGTGCTACACCAACAGCTGAATTGTTCTATTGATACAGCAAGTAAATGTGTGTTCTGCTGGAACGAGTGGGGTGTGTGGTTGTTCTGCGCTCTCTCCTATTGATCATAAATCAATAAAAAGAAAAGTTACAAGTATTTTTTTTGTGAATAGGAACTAAATTGTCAGAGGAATCTGAAACGGTGCTAGTAATATCTTCATCAAAACCCTATATGAAAAAGAAAAAAGAAATTAATTTTGTCCTGAAATACATCTAGTATCTGGGGATTTTGCTTTCATTTGACCTAGTATGGAGTCAAGGGTAAACAGCAAATTTCAGGCTTACATTTGAAGTTCCCCCAAATCTTTGGGAACTGCAGTGAAGATCCTCTCTCCAGTTAGAAGCATTGTCCAGACAGTGTATGACCCACCACTGAAAGAATGACAGGCAGAGCATGTTTGCACTGCAACTGGGAGATCTGATTGCAACAGGAGCTTGCATTTGCATGCTACCTTGAATGGACTTGCTTACTAATTCACAATAAGCAGGTCTTTTGTTTGCACCGCTGTCTCACCCATCCAGCCACAACTTCAATCCTTATCCTCCCTGCTTGTATCCCACCTGTCTGCCGCAGCCTCTTTCCTGTTCTGAGACCCAACGTGGGATGAAGTTGGTGGGCCTAACCAGGACCCGGAGCCCAGAGGGCATCAGTCATGTTGCCGCTTGAGGTGTGCCACCTGCTCAAAGCATCCCCCAAGCTGCCTGCTTGGCAGCTGCTACCTGCCACTGCAGCCCTTTCTCTGCCTGGAGCTAAATGCTGGGGCAAGAGAAATTAGGCCTGAACATTCTCATTATGAAACTAGTTGCCAAAGAAAAACCTTGATGTGTCCAGAGGAGGGCCACGAAGATGATCAAAGGGCTGGAGCACCTGTCCTATGAGGACAGGCTGAGAGAGTTGAGTCTGTCCAGCTTGGGGAAGAGAAGGCTCTGGGGAGACCTGATAGCGGTCTTCCAGTACCTAAAGGGGGCCTACAGGAAAGATGGGGAGAAACTCTTTAGCAGGGCCTGTTCTGACAGGACGAGGGGTAATGGTTGTGAAATAGAAAGAAGCAGGTTCAGACTGGACATAAGGACAAAAATGTTTACAATGGAGGTGGTGGAACACTGGCACAGGTTGCCCAGAGAGGTGGTTGATATCCCATCCCTGGAAACATTCGAGGCCAGGTTGGGAAAGGCTCTGAGCAACCTGATCTGGTTGGAGATGCCCCTGCTCCTTACAGGGGGGTTTGGACAAGATGACCTTTAGACGTCCCTTCCAACCCAAACCATTCTATGATTCTATGTAAAACAGCTGACTAGTGATAGATTAAAATACACAGGGTGAAATCAATTTGTGCAGGTCAACAGCTTTGTAATGTATGTTCTGAAAGCTGGTCTAACCAGTGTCTCAAAATGGACAGGAAAAGGACAGGCTCTTTGATTAGCGAGGGAACAATGTTGCCCACTTCCTGACATACATACACAGGCTAGCTTAAAAAGATCTAGTGCTGATGAAATAGACTGGGTTGGCATTTGGTGAGACTGAAATCCTGCTCCTGTGCATGGCCAGGGGTGCTCTGAACTTACCCAAACCAACATAAGAGTGTCAAGTGCATGCTCTACCTAAGTTTTTGATGTCCAGGGGTGTTAATTAGGGTTAGTGGTGTGGTGTCATGAGTTACAGGTTCCCAGATTGCACTCATCCAGAATACTGCATTGCCCTTCTCTTTCCCATCTTTCTCCCCTTCCTCCACTTCACATACTCCCCTGCAGTGGCTCTCCCTCAGGTACCAGCAGCTCAGATCTTCCTCACTCCTCTCCCTCACAGCAGCCCTATCCCTATCCCCAGTGATGCCTCTGTCAGTGGGGCTCTGTGCCACCCCTGCATCCTTCCCCTCTGCTGCTGATACATCTTCTCGCTGCCAGCTGGGATGTCTCATCACGGATCACAAATCTGAGCTGAGTCAGGAAACTCGGATCTTCTAAGTCCTCAGAGAGGTACCTAATGATTAAGTACTTAATTAAAGCTGACATGGTTCCTAAGCCAAGGAGAGAAGCACATACTCCATACCTTATTTTGTGTTGTAGGGCAATTTGTCTCCTGGTTTACTAAGCATGTTTTGAAATAAACTTCTGGAAATAAATACATGTAGAAACAGAGAAACAGATTAAAAAAAAAAAATCTGCATTTTAGCTATGTTTTTTGTGTTTTGTGATTTGTTTTTTTTTTTCCTCTGCATTGGATCAGTAAGTCTTGCCCAGGTGGACCAGAGCACATCGGCTGGCCCTGGTGTGTCCCTGTCATGCATGTTGGTGCAGCTCATGTGGTGGGGATCCCTCCTCTACTCTGAGTGAGGACAGATTACATGTTTAAGGGATTTTGGACCAGGGGCTGGTAGATGGTAGGTCAGAGGTAGTGTGCTGGGCCCTGCTTCCTCACTACCTGCTGCCAGAAAGCCAGACAAAAGCTTTGTTTAGACAAAAATGTAGAAAAAGCAGAGTCCTGAAGGTTTTCAGGCTACCAGAACAGCCCTTCTGCTCCAGGAGAACAGCATGACTAAAAGTTAGTTATTCCTGCTGTGCAAGGTGTGAGTAGAAGGTAAAAGCTCATGTAGGAGCTTATGAAGCATCATAGGTAGAAGTTTGTGAAGGCAAAAGTTTAAAATAAATTATGATTATCATTAGGTAGAAGCACTTTCATTCTCTGAGGAGAGTGTCTAGACCTGTGGCCCCTGTTTTAATCCACAGTCATTTTTCTTAGCAATCCTAACCATGTACATGCTGTACTTACTAGATTAATATACCACTAATTATCTTACTTGCTATAGGTGAAATTAAATAGCTAGATTTGTTTTATTGCCAACTTCTTCTACTAGTGATCGCACTCCTGCTTTCCAGCATTGCAATCTCATTTTAGGTTGTGCTCCATGCTTCTGCAGCTATGTGACTGCATCTGTAGATGCTGAAACCCTGCTGTGAGGAGGAGTTCTACTCTGGAAACTGTTAAATAGAGAATATATTAAAAAAAATCAAGCATAAGATTTATTCACTGTCAGTGCTATTTTATGCTGCCAAGCAGAAGGAAAAGAGGAGTCACTAGAATCACGTATCCAAATTTTTCACAATTTCTGACAACACTGAGAATGTCTTTGGTTTCATAGAAGAATGCTTTGAACTGTTCTTGCTTCCAGAAATTTGTGAAATATCAAGGAGGAATGATGCCTTGAAGACATATTGCTGGGTAACGAGGAGATCACTGTCTGATTACTGGCACTTGTGAGCAGAGCAGTACTATTACAATGAGAGCAGCATCACCTGAAAGCAGATGAGTTAGGGAGGAAATTGCTCTTTTATTATACTGTATTCTTCTCTGAAGGAAGAAAGATGTTATTATATTCCTGTGATGTCTTTACTGAAGATATTGTCTAGTTGGTGCTTGTCAAATTTAGATTCATAAAAGCTGTTTTTATTTTAAACCTGCCTGCCTTCACAGCACCATCTGCTGGTACTTCATGGCTCCTGTAGCCTGCTGCTGGAGAGCTGGGTCCCTCTGCATTTTCCAGAGCAATGTAAAGATCTGGTGGTATTAATTGCATCTTGGCTGTGTTATGGAGCTGTAATAGCATTTCTTCAGCTAAACTTCTATTTAGCATCCATTCATCCTGGCAGAGTCTGTTTTCTGAAGGTAATCCTTATTCACGTTGTGAAAGCCATTAAAAGGAACAGGAATGTTTGCGTGGTGGGGGCTGATGCGGGCTTGGCCCCCCAAGTTTCTTGTAAGCTCATCCATAGCTTTGTGGCTTTGCAGAGAAAGAGGTTGTGCTTTAGCAAATCTGAGCAAAATATGTTAAACAGGTTTTGTGTTGGACTTGTCAGATTTTCAATTATGGCTTTTGTTTAATATTTTATTGCATCTCTTCCCTGCTCTAATATGATTTATTTCATTCTCAAACACAAATCAATTGGCCACATTTGAGTGAAATCAGTGATAACTGAGGAAATTTTAAAATGTATAAGTATAACTTCAGGTGAACTGGGTTGAGAGTGTCAAAGAATATTTTTATGCTTTTATTAGTGGGTTTTAGCCTTGGACTTGTAGATGGGTTGTGAAGGTCCAGTGACCTTTTCTTAGTAAAGGTTATCTTCAGCTCTTAAACCATAGCACAGTTTTTAATATCCTGTGTCTCAAAAAACCCAAACTGTCCTATTCCTATCCACAAACTTATCTAAATGCTTTAAAGGATTTAATATTAATATTATAATCTTGTTGTCAACTTAATTGTTTCTAGAAAAAAAAGTCTAACTGAGGTCTATCTAAGGTACGAAAACATAAAAATGTTTCCTAACAATATATACAAAACAGTTAATGTTCTTTTCAGCCTTTAAATATGCCTGAAGACTTAAAGCTGCATTAAGGAAATGAAGTACAATTAGAGTGTAGGCTTATGGGAGCTAGGAAATAAAGAGGTTTCTGAAATAACTGTTATTGTAAGTAAAATGTTGATTCTCTGTTGAAGAAAGTGATGGAGAAAATTTTGGTTGCTGCTGTCTGAACCAGCATGATGTCCTAGGGAGTGGTACATTGGAGTCTCATGCCCTGGTATGCTTGCTCCTCCGACTCCCTGCCTAAACAGCGCCTCGTGGGGCTAGTACACGTGAGGGGTCCTGTTTCCCACACCACACACAGCCTCGTAGCTGTGTGTCTGCATTGTATTGCACTGGGCCGCAAGAATGGACTCAACTCAGTGTGTTCATACAGAGGTTTGAGTCGGGTTGGCCTGGGCTTCCAGGGAAATCCTATGGGACTGGATTGTTCTCACAGTCCCCATGTCCTAACAGACTTCACTAAGCCTGTATAGCAAGATGTGAGATCTTGCACCTTAAGGAAGCTTTATCTTCTTCAGGCATCTAAAGCAAGAAAGAAGAGGGAATTTGTAGGCTACAACAGAGAATCTGTTGGGAGGATGACTATGGAAGGTCAACTTGTGAAGCCATATAAAATACTTTTATTGACTGTGTTGCCGTGGCTTTGACAGTTGCATGTTAGCTTGTATATCTTTATTTTACAACATTGCTGTGAGGTAATATTATTTTAAGAATGAGATCTCTCTCTTTCAAGGATAGAGATGCTTATTCATGATCAGACAGGATATCTAAGATGTAGAAGAGAATTGAACTGCCATCATCTTCATCCCAGTTACACACCAAATCCTTTGCTACAACCTCCTTCTCTCGGTACAGAAACTTTGGTGTGCCAGTTCAGCTGAGTGAAGTACAGCTGAACTCCTTGAATACGTCAATATACTGCATTTTTGGAAAACAACTTAGCTCAAATTTAGGCACTGGCATAAGTGGTTTTTTGAAAATTTGTTCCCAAATGTCAGTCCATCAGTGAATTCGGAGGGCTTGAGGTTAAATACATTACTTGGCTTTCACTTGCTGTCGAGTTTCATGTGTGTAGGTGGCAAGCTCAAACAGCACCTGCCAACTACTTATTGGTTATTGGCTTAGAACAGAGCTGTTCGTCTTGTCCTTCATTTACGTTTTGTTCTGAGGCACCCACTTTGTGTATTATTTTGCGTCTGCTTTCAGAAAGGTATGAAAAATTATGAAATTTAAGGTTCAACCAAGAGCACAGTCTCAAAGCAGTGTTCTAATTTAAAATAACTTGGTAATCAACAAAGAAAAATTGCATCTGGAATCAGTTACCAATGCACAGCTCGGTGGCAAAACTATGTTTAAAAGATGCAGTGTACCAGCCTTTGAACGTACAAGAGAATCTAAAGAATCATATCAACATTTTTCAGATTGATTTTTAAGACAAAAATGTCTGGATAGTACTCACAAGTTATTTTTTGAAACCTGTTCTTTGTGTCCTAAACTCTCATCAGAAAGTACAGTCCCATATGCTTCAAGCAGGATAGGCACACACAAGTGTACTATTATAATATGTTATAAGCAATCTTGTTTGAGACTGTGTTTTAGCTCATAACTGTAAAAAGGACTCTGTTATCTGGTAAATACACTTTCCTTGTTCTTGCAACTTTTGATATCACACACAAATTTAGGTTATGATTCCTACATAGCTTTATTTACATGGGTTCTGATTAATGGATTGCTCTCCTCAGCTCCTGTTAGTAATCTGTGTTTCGTAGTCACCTACTGCAAAGTCATTATTGTCCCCAGCTTTTTTTTGAACACTCATCTTTATCAAGTCCTGACAATGACCTTTCTTCTTACTGATATGTTTGTATAAAGGGTATTTGAGTCTTGGGAGATTGGTTTCAAAATGTGTTACACAAATAATGCAGTTCTTCCTTACCTACCTTCCCTCCCAGAAAAAACGTTTGCTGTTTCTGAATGGGCTTGTTTACAGTCAAGGTGGTGGCAAGCTTTGTTCAATCATCCATATGTGAATTTGCATTTTGAAAACATCTTCATACAATAGTAATCAAGTCACAGATAGTTTTTACATCAGGGAACATTTTAAGGTGTTTTTCTCTTTAAATTAAGTATTAGATTTGAGAATTATTGGAAAGATCCATTTGGATTAAGAATGGAGGACTGAAGGAAGTCCTTTATGCCACCTCAAAGAACCTTTTCTGGAAAGCTTCTTCCTTTGGAAGAGGCTGGCCGCACAAATTTGTTCCCAGCTCTGGGTGCTGCATGAATTGTCCTGAGGCTTAGGTTGGCTTGAACTGTCCAAGTGGAAAACAAAATTCACCTTGGAGTCAAACCAGGGGCAGAGGTAGCTGTGAGGCTGGCCCACTATAATTTAATTTCTCCCTATTAATCTCTAAGTGTAACTCGTTCCTTATACTTCACATACTGATATAAGACAGACACAAAATTTTGTCTCCTATCTAAGACAAAAGACAACTTTTCAACTGCCATCTTTGCAAAGGATTGGTGAAATCACCAGGGAGGTGTACTGGAATCACTTGGTGCCAAGTGGCCAATTTGAGATGAAGGTGTTGCCAAGACTCTGTGGTGTGCTCCTGCCCTGAGCCACATGGGCTTGTCTGCAGGCTGGGAGCAATGGAGGAGAAGAGTCTCCCCATCAGCACGTTGTATCCAGGATCTCTCTGGCACAGGGCGGTGCAGACAGGAAGAGGTTTGAGATGGCAGGTTCTGCTAGGAACCAGGAAGATGCCGTATGCCCTTCTTCATTTCTGTGCTTTCATAAACTGTGCTCGAATATTTGGTTTGCCAAAGTGAAAGCTCAGGTTCTGCCAGAGTAGCTCTGGATTAGAGAGAGAAGGTGATAGCTGTATCTCCTTGCTGCCTGGTAACCTGTCTTCTAGCAGCTCGCTTCCATCCTGCCAAATATCTTCCTCTGTCAGAGTCTTTTCATTTTTAATTCTGAAAGGCAAACAGCCTTGTCTGTGTTAGCTTTGAAGGAGCATTGTCATATCATAAGGTGCAGTTCTGGTTTTTGAGCCAAAGCCTAATACTCCAACTACATGCACACACACGCCATTTTACATGTGTGAAAAGTATTGTGCTTGTTAAATATGAATATTTCCAGGACTGTGTCCCAATTCTGCAGATATAGCAGTCTAAGATTATCCATTTGCTGTCTTTCCATCAAATATATTCATTGCAGGAACAGAAAGATTTCTTTTTACTATCTGCCAACCATGGAAACTCTGAAAGTCAAAATGTATTCTTTCTGGCTTATGAATCATCACCCCTAACCTTGCCTCAGTGATCACAGGGGAACACTTAGGCCATAATTAACACGTATTCTTCTGATCAAGAAGATTCTGTAGTGTAGTATAGTATTATGTTACTCATTATTTCTTTAATAATGCCTATATAGAATCCCATTCATGACCTTTCAACTGCGTTAGTTTAGTGGAGCTAAGGGAATTAAACAGTGGAAAATTATTTTTAGTCCTTTGAGACAAATAGAACTGACATTAAGTATATTATGAATGCAGAAGAGATATCACTTTGCTGGCTATAGTTAACTGAAAATCAAAATAATATATTGCTTCAAGGTGGCAGCTTTTAGTTAGTCTGAGATATGATGCTCTGGCTAGAGAAGGAAATGAATGTCTACTGGATGTGAGAAGAATACTCCAGGATATGGAATTCTTCATTATTAATATAGCTTTTGGATATACTGTGATTACTTATACCTATAAGAAGGAAAGTGTGTTTTGCATCAAAGGCAATTATGATAGTTAACAGCATATTCAGGCTAAGATAATTGACTGAACAACCTTTTAATACTTTGCCCCTTTCAAACCTGTTGCTTGGATACCACTTTCTCTGAACTATTATGTACCTTGCTGAAAATTAAACAGTCTTTGTCTTTTCCATAAATTCTATATTAAGGAATAATTTCAGAGTGGAGTCAAAGAATATGGCTTTCTGGCAGCAAAATACTGACAGGGACAGCTGTAAATTGCAACTCATGCACTATCAGAATGCAAACATTTGTTTTCTAGTTATATGTTTTTTCTTGCATGCAAGCTTTTTCTTCTTCTTCCAAGAAAATTTAACTTGGAGGCTCAATGATCGAGTTCTCAAGTTGTAGATGTCCTGAAGTAACTGGATAATGCATCCAGGTAAGTCTCTTGCTAGTGAGAATGGTTTGTTCTCCCCTCAGTTTTGCTCACTTACTGAAATATGTAATCTGAAAGTGTGAGGTAGTTTGTGACTTGAGGATTATGTGTAATGAAATGCTTTTTGGTCTCTATATAAATGCCAGGTATCAAATTTTATCATGCCATGAACTGCTGTGGTTTCTTTAAGCTGTGAGGTGCTACTTTATCCATACACAAAAGCTTCCCAGAAATGTCAGAGATGCCTTAATGTGAAGGTTCAGATTTGCCTACAGGACTCATTTCACATTTCATGGTTGCAGCGGGTTTGGAAAACCTCCAGGTTTACCTACCTTGCTTCGCTTTACTCTGATCCAAGTGAGAGGAAGGGCTGGGGATGAATGATCTGGTTGGCTCGCAGGCAATGTCTTTAGGATCAGATTTTTCTGGGAACATCTTACCGATTAAGAGCAGAGCTTAAGTTATGTGACATTGGTACCTGAAAACTGAAGGCTTTCCAGTAAAGGTGTAACCTCAGGACAGGGAAGTCACCTGTTTACAGGGAAGATGGTGACTCCAACCCAGGTGTAATGTCTTGACTTAGATTAGGCAAAGAGATATTTGTTAGAGAGTTGTCCTAATGAGGATGACTTCTGCTGCCTGGTGGAAGGCAAGGAAAATCTCCTGCCTGTTCCTTGTGACCTGTGTGCCTAGAGAGGGTTGTCCTACCCCAGGCCATAGACACTGTGCTCCTCCCCGTGAAGTGCAGGGATGACTGCCAAGGGTTTTGCTGAAGCTTATGTTAAGAGAACAGAGCCAGGGAGAGAAAGGAAGCCCTGTTCAAGTAGACATATGTGCTCTTCTTATGAGGGCAGAGCACAAGCTCTTATGTCAAGGTTGGCGGGTGTGGAGGGCATCAGTAGCAGTCCTAGTGGAATTTGGAGGGGGGTTTGGAGGGGGCAACCACTGCCCTCTTCAGCACTCTAACTGTTTGCTCGTGTGGTGATGGCGCAAATCTCATCTCTCCCCTTCTGTGCTTATCTGCATGTAGGGCCTATGCCATGTGGAGGGACAAGTTTTTTTGGGGGAAAATGCAGACAACAGATTTCACAGCATGAAACTGGCTCAAGCAGACTCTTTGTAAACCACAGGCTGTATCTTGGGAAGCAGCATGTACTACAGTAAGTGAAAAGTCAGGACTTTGGTGCGGCTCGTTGCTTCAGGGGGTGATGGGGCAGAGCTGCAAAGATAGCTGTGGTCCAGTCATCTCAGCGTTCAGCTCCTCTTCACTTCCTATCATCATAAAAACAAGCAGAAGCAGACGGGAGGTTCCTATCTGGATACAGAGTTGGACCGCAGACATCTTCTAATATGGACTTGGGGATTTGCCCATGATTTCTAATGCAAAGGGAATGTTTTTTTTCATTATATGTTCATAGCTGAGCCAGTCAGCAGAGCTGTCAAAGTGACTCACAGCAGTGCTGAGATTGTGACTCACTGCTGTGTCCTTTCTGGAAAGACACTAATCCTTCTTTCCTGCTGCTTGGGCTGTTTTGAGAACCACAACATTGAGCACAGAAGGGCACATGTATTAACTGACACATGCCAGGACTGGGTTTTGTTGTAACAGTGAGGAAGTACTTTGTGGCCTCTCTGCAGTTGACTAGACGCTGACACATCTGGCACCCAGGTACCAGAGGATGGAGAGATTCAGGCATTTGCTTCATTGGTTAGATCTGGGTGTCAAGCCTATTTCAGTCTGTGGGTCTTTGGGCTGGATTCAGGAGTTTTTCTTAACTACCAACATCTGTCAGATGGCAACTCCCTGAATACACCCTTCCTGGTCATGCTATTTTAAGGAATTTACACTTCAAATAATAATAATAACAAA
This sequence comes from Tetrax tetrax, assembly GCA_009806455.1. Taxonomy (NCBI): domain Eukaryota; kingdom Metazoa; phylum Chordata; class Aves; order Otidiformes; family Otididae; genus Tetrax; species Tetrax tetrax. Next base: position 433,895 of record WHYT01016795.1, read on the forward strand.
ACCTTTCAAGAGTTTTCTCTGAGTAATTTGTCCTCAAGGGACTTGGAAGTCTTTAGGTTTCTTCCTGACCAGTGACAGGATGTGGTGTATCCACCAGGAGTCATTCAACCCATTGCCACACAGGCAGTCTGGTCAAAAGCCTTTGGGATTAATTGCGAAGCAGGAGGAGTGTGAACTATGAATGCACTAGTTTGGTAACTCTACCTCAGCTGATTATTGGTGTAGCTTCTGCCTTAAAGTGTGACATTTCTTTTTTAAACCAACAGTTGGGTGGTTGTGGTCTCCTGAAGCCTTTAGGTAGGGCAGGAATCATCTTGTATGTTCTTCATGTCTTCAGACATTTGCAGAGGATATCTTTATCTGAGCTCGTCTCCCTGGGTTCCAATTACAATCAGTGGAGAGAAACAGGCATTGCAGGGTGTGATTTATCCAACCGGCCTTAGGAAGGGAAAAGTTGTGCCCTAGAGGTGCCTGTTTCCCTCAGTGTATCGTAATGCAGTTCATGAGCAATAGCATAAACAGAACAGTCTATACTGAGTCAGGTGTACAACACCCACAGCATTTATTTAATGAATATACACTCAGGAGAAACCTATCCATGCAAATGCCAGTTAACTCAATTTCTGCAACCCTCTCCCAGGGTTTGGTCTTTGCATATTTTTTGAACTAATTAGGGGTATGGTATTTTTCTTTTTTAACCAACAGAGTTATCTATGTGTGGTTTCTTCTCTTTACAAGGAGGCGTGTAAGCGTTGTGCTGATAGAAAGGCTATGTCAAGGCAGAGCTTTGGTTCTTAAGAGCAGTTTTAATCTATTTTGGAAGTCTGTTTCTTGCCATACAAAATCTAATCATGCTGTTCTCCACACAAGTGGTTTAGCTTATTCCTCTGTATCTTTTTCACATGGAAATGCTCCTTGCATTTACATTGCCTAGCAGTGGTGTAGGTAGCATGGTGGAAAATGTAGCAGGAGAAGCAGCCTCCTCTTACCTGCCATCCATGCCTGCTGAACTACATTATTTTCCCCTTTTCCATGTTTAAAACCTGTTTTTCAGTGGTTTGCAGATGCTTCTCTTGCTTCCCACATAAATTCCAACAGTATGACCAGATGTCTAGTTCATTTCTCTCGACACACTTTACAGCCCTAATCTGAAATATTAACACCAGCCACAAAAGAATCATACGCTTATTGTGTAAATTACTACAATCAGATAGCCAAAACATTATCTCATGCTATCCTGGATGTTACAATGCTTGCAGCTAAAATGCTCCCTTAAAATCCACAGCAGAGGTCTCTGGGCTTTGACCGTGCTCCGAGATGGGCAAAGGCAAACCTCTCCTCCTAAGAGTGTGCGTGTGTAGGCAATCTAAACAGATGACATACTCTGAACCAGTTACTGAGGACCCATGAAAACTTGTTCCTTTAATAGAAAAGGCAAAAAATCAAGTGAATCTCCTGAGTTTACAGCAGTTCAAACCACAGACTTTTCCCCATGTAGGAAATCTGTGGTGGAGCACAGGCTAAGGTAAGACCAGATGTATATAACTTGATTGCCTCTTTACGCAGAGGGATGAAGATACCAGCCATAAAATATGTTCCTAAAGAGGAAAAGTTCATATAACTGGCTTTTAGTGGGGAGAAGGTGATCATGTTGGTATCAGCCTGGCTGAACAAACTTGCTGTTTCTGAAAATCCTGCTAGCATCAGTGGCTGTTCTTCCTGTTGGCAGTGTGAGCAGAACAGTCCAGGGGTCACGGGTTACTGACTATGAAGAAGAGCAAAAGGTTTATGTCCTGAGAACTCTGAATCTACAGCACACCTTGATAAATTCTTGAAGCCTGGGTGCTGGGCTGTGGCTAGGAAACCTGGATTATATGCCTGCCACTGGCCTGCTAATCTTCCTTATTTTTTATCTTTTCTGTGTGCTTCTGTATTTGTAAAAGGGGACCTCCTTTATTAAACTTTCTAAGAATCACAGATGGAAAGTGCTGTGTAAAGATTTTGTTCTTTTCACTACTTGATTTTTTTTTTTTTCTGTTTCCCCTCCCAAGGCCTGGGTGAGAATAGAAGTTTGAGTTTGCGTGCAGAAGTTGTAGTTTTGTTTTGTTTTGTTTTCCTAACCACTTCCACATGCAATCAAGTTTTATTGCCAGCTGCTCTCCATGGTTGGTCTCCTGGGAACCTAGGCTCCTGTTTGTTGTTAAACTTGTAACAGTTGGTTGGTTTAATTTTTTGCAAATGTTGATTTATCAGGTTTGGATTTCCACCAGTTCTCTTTACCCAGAGAGAAGTGGGCAATGGAGGGAGCATTGATGTGTAAGAAGGGCTCTTTAGAACCTCAAATTCCTGTAGTGGAAGAAATGGCCAAGTTTATGGCCACTCTTTCTGCACTGAAATTAAATATCTTGAAATTTTTTATTTCCCGCAGAGCAGGAATATGAAATTTCATTTAATTAACGGAAGAAAGATTTTGTTTCAAAATTTTAAACAGGAAAGGACAGGACTCCCCATGATGATCACAGCAGGGAGCCCATGAGCCCAGACATGCTGCTCACCAGGGAGGCTTCCAGGGAGGCCAGCAAGCTAGCAGGAAACCAGGCAGGCTTCCCTAGGAAGTGTGTCTGGTTGTTGTTAGAAGATCTGATTCAATCAATCTGTTCCTGCAGAATAGATATGCATGCTTTTCAGAAATTGGCATTTTCAGAATTGGCATGGAAAAACATTTTACTGAGTTAAAATTGGAGACTAGCGAGTGTGCTTTCCAGTCAATCTTAGCTGCATTGGTGAGAAAGCCACATGTATGTTGTAAATATATGTAAATACATGACAATCTAGCATACAGTTAGGCAACCACACCAGACCTCTAAAATGGGGCCTATGGATGACCTAGAAGTCTCCTTAAAGACTTTTGCGTGGTTATCTGTTAACCTAAAGCTAGCACTGGAGTGAAAAAACTAGCAGGATGCTTCTCTACCTTGCAGGGGATGGCTGTGTGGAAACGGGCCATCAGACAAAGCAGAAGCAGAGGCCAGCTATGGCACAAACATCTGTACCCTCTTCATCTTTTCATAGTTTCCACAAATTAATGTCATAGCTGTGGGTCCTGTGCATTTCCGTGGGGAATTTATCCTTTTAAAACAACTTTCTAGTTGTATGCTTAATACCATGGTACCTATAGCTGGAAGACTTGAGGAACTGGATATCTTCTCTGGATTTCAGAGTTGGTTATTGGTACCAGCTCACAGAGTCCTGAGCACTGATTGCACCTCCTGCAGCCTGTGCGTGATGCTTTTTTGGGGACCACTCAGAGAACTATCAATGTTTCAGAGGCTAGTGGACAAGCTTCTGTGGTGCCAGGATGGGGAATATGAGCTGGTGATGGACCTGTCCCCGCTACAGGAGGGACAGAATGGTGGCCAAAAGAAGGGAGGGTCTGGGGCTGAGCAGAGAGTGTGGCCCATGGCCAGGCCCACCAGATCTTCTTCCACTGGATGTTCCAGAGGAGAGCATGTGGGAGGATTTAGGTGAAATCAGGGCAGAAACAGAGTGTCTAGCCCCAGGCACCAGAAAACAGCTGAAGCAATTTCTCCTGTGTTGTCCTGGCATGTATACTGGACAAAGGCCTGTGGGTCTGGTGTATCTGGTGTTTAGGAATCTAACTCCAACAAAAATGCATTTTTCACTCATGCTGTTAAAGAGAGATGAACTCTTGCAGGGGTTTGTAGATGGAGAGCTTTCTACCCTTTACTTCATCAGGAATCTCTCTGTGAGAACAAAAGCATGCGATAAGGCAGGAAAGCTTTTAACCATTAAGTGAGCTGTGGAGACTCTGCAGCATTTCTTGCTGTTACCCTCACATTTGATCATGCCCTGTTACTGTGGCCGTACTCTCTTCCAGAGGAAAGCTGGGCTTATGTGGTGCTACCTTCCTCTGCACCTGAATGCCATCAGTTCGGGCCATGTATCTAGTGCTTCCAGCTCTGTTTTGCAGGGACAGAAGAGGAGCTGTGGTGGAGTATATGGCCTATATACACCTCTACTTGGTAAGGCAAATGTGGGTGGGAGGAGTAAGCCTAGAGGTCTAATTCTCAGTGTGCAGATGTGGTGAGGAGACCGATCCCCTGGGAAGACAGAACAGCGCTACTGCTCGATGTGAAGGTTTTATTTTTCATAATTGGATGAAATCATCCCATTTCTGTGTCAAACAGGAAATAAAATACTCTTCGGCTTTCTGAATTCTTACATGTGGAAAGCTGTTGTGCTCATTGTCCTGGCTGGCAAGAACTGTTTAGCCCTCAACCGGATCTTAGTTTATATTTTAGTGGAAACATGTCTCCTTTGGAAATACCATGCCCTGTAGCACTGAGCCCCACCAGTGACTCAGTGCTGAGTCAGAAGAAAGAGTGTCATTTACTAAATCAGCCACACAGCTGTGGTAGAAGCTGATGTTTTCCTTGGCTGTCTTCATCAAAATAGTGACCAGACATGTAGATCTACTCAACTTGCTAGGTGAGATGAGATGACAGCTAAGAAGACTGAAGTCACATCAGGGCGTATTCACAATAAGAAGAAAGCCCTGTTTTCATCTACTTGCTTGCTTATGCAGGATACAGAGGGAGGTATGATGCAGGGCACACGGATTTGGAGCTTTCTGGATGCTTCTTTTAGAATTTTCCAAAGAGAAATAATCATTCACACTTCAGAAATGAGAACACACAGGTACATTTTGGGTCTTTTAATTGAACTACTATGCTAATGTTCTGACTCTGATTTTTATGTTTTCCCTGCATGAGTCTCCTTCAAAATGGTAGTTTTAGGTTTTTTTGTGGACTTGTTTATTTTTTAAAGTTAACATCCTATCAGCTGCAGTGCTTGTCATAGGGAGTAGTGGAAGGTGCTAAAAGTTATGTAATGACTATGTAAGAGTCAGTATATTACTCACCTTTCTAATGTTAAAATCATATATTGAATCATGAGCAATGCACAATATGGAAATAGCATGTTAAAATAAATAAATGATACTGAGAAATGTAATTTTATGTGGAACTTTACAAAGCAGTTTTGTCAGATCTGTTATTCTGCAAAGTGTTTCCCTGGAAAGGTGACTGAGAGATATTTAACACAGCATTTGCCTGGGCCTGCATGGAGTGTTCTAAAATAGGAGTGCAAGTAATCACCTCTCTCTCACTGCTGGGTCTGTGATCACAACAAAAGGAGTTGAATATTTGTTCCCTGTGTATTAAGTGCTGTGACTACTTTATGCAGGGACACTGCTGACCCTATTATCCATCTGTTTTTGGTACTGGGCTGCCACATAGTGGCCTCCTTCATAAACCTGGAGCATGGGAAGAGGGAGGGAGGGTGGGAAGATATCAAGCTGATAACAAGAATGAGCAAATACAAACCTCATGACTCAGCTTAAGGTATGTGTTAATTCCTTACTGGCTGAGGAAGCAGAATTTAAGTTTGTACGATCCAAAACACAAGAAACAAACATGAGAACATGGTAAAAAAAAGGTAGGAAATCCTTCAGTTAACTAACAAAAGATTCTTTCAATAAATTTGTAAAGGAATTTGTATGAAAGTAGAAGAGTTTTCTTTGACATACTAATACCTGCTTTCTTTCCTTTGCTACCTCCTTTTTTCTCTCTAGGTACAGACAAGGTTTGAAGTTTCTTCCTTTAACATCAGCTCAAGTTAGGAGGAAAAGTCACAAACAGGTGTATGTGATGGGGAGGAATGTTTCCTCACCTCAGGATCAGGCTGGATGCTCAGGGTGGTGGTCTGGTTTTGTACTGGTGGTTACTGGGAGTGCGGTCCCTCTGTTGTGCTGATTCACGTGCCGAGCTGGACCCTGTGCTTCTGTGTGTCCCAACTCCCTGCTCTGCAGTGCGAGGCATTTTCCCCATTTACCAGGGCATGTGGCCCCTTCTCATCTAGCTGTTTCATACTCTACAGCCTGGTACTTAGAGGTGGCTTGCCTGAATAACCTTCTCCTTCTTCGTGTCTGGATCTGCCAGGGAAGATGAGCTTTTCCCTTCATATTCATGATCTTGTAGTGAAAAGTAATCTAATTTTCCATTTTGAGGAACTGTCAATAATTTTTGACATTTTGTGAGGCAGTGGAGAAATCCTGTTTTGATTCAGACCTGGAACTTGTGTGATTGGAAATTTTAACTACAGCTTTCCTTCGTGCAGGGTCTGTCTGTGTAAAATATCCAGGAGGGAGGTGAGAATGGGGCCTATTGCATGCCTTAGCATCCTGCCTGGATCAGTACTTTGTAACTAGGATAAAATGCGTAGTTTTTTGCTGCCCTGTAAGTTGAGGTTTTGAAGCTATTGGCTCCTCTGTGCCTATCTCGTTCCTCTAAGGATGTAATCCATCGCTGGTGGTCAGCCATGGAGGCTGCAGCTTTGGTTGGGTTTGTACATAGCTGCCCATGACAGCCTTCCTTGAGATGTGATCTGAGATGATAGATAATCTTCAAGGTTTTGAATCTGACAGTGTGTGGCAGCCTGATTTTTCAGACATACCAGAGATGCACTTTAGGCCATCAGAATCCCGTAAGTGAAATATGGTATTTAGGAAGCTCGGACTTCAGTAGTTTATGTGCCTCCAGTCAGACTAGGTATATGACAAGCTTCTAGTGTTGGTTTTGGTACTTTGGTCATGAGTTAACACCAAATTAGGAAGCAGAAAGGTAGGAAAATTAACTCTGTCTGTAAGAAAAGGCTGGTTTAAATCTTAAAAATAGTTTCATGTGACTATAGGGTGAGCTTAGACCTATTATTTTATTTAATCATCTGATGGAAATGTTCAGTACCTTTCTGTTCTAAGAATAAGCATTCTATGCATTTTGATTTGCCATGGTGTAAAAAGTCTGATGGTTGTTTACAGTAGTTGGATGTGAAATAAATTTCTGTAAAAGCTCTAGGATCTTAATTTTAACACATGCACATTAGCGCTATTAGCAGCATGATGAGTGTTTATTTGTGAAATTATGACTTGTTTTGTCATTGTGTTTATAAGGCTGTTTCTATTTTGTCATAAATTCAAAAGTAGGCACAAAAGCATAAGTGACTGACGCAGTTGTTGCATGCAAATCAGTCCCTACTTGGGGAATTTTTACTTAATCTAATTTTACTTAATCTAACACAAACTTCTTATCACCTGGGTTCTGGTGTTGAGAAAAAGGAGGACAAAACCATCTACTAAACACCTCAACAAACACCTTTCCTCCCCCTTCCCCAGGCTCAGCAGAAGCCAAACACCTATTGTCCCTCCTTTCCAGCCTCACCTACCTGTATTTTCTCCGTGGGTTGCACTCAACCCATCCCAGTCCCTGCGGCAAGGTGCTAGGCATTGTGGAAGGGCTGGGGCCATGTGCATAATGGTTTGTTTTGGCTGCTCTTTGCTTCTTTGGGTTTCCTGCTACTCTCCTTCTTAGTGTCCCTGTGCTGCGTGAGCCACACATAGGCTGTGGTTCTTCAGGGGTGAGGATGCTAAAGATCAGGTGAAAGTAAGGCAAATAGCTCTTAATGATCAGCATTCACCGAAACAAGTGTCTCAATATAACGAGTGAGAGAGAGAGAATTGAAACTGTTGTAAGGGGACTGGGTGGAGCACCTATTTTCCTGGATGTTTATTTTCAATAAAAGCAACCACTTTCTGGAACCTGATATATGTCTCTTAATGGTTTATTTACCTGAGAAATGGAAAACCGGTTAATTTTGAAAGGAAAAGTCCATACTGGGGAACTATGTACACTGAAAATCACGAAAGGAATTATACAGAGGATACTAAATTGCATATTCAAGTCAGTGAGGTTTTTAGGGGCCCTCCTCATGAAAACCCCAATGAAAGTAGCTGGAAAAGAGTTTGTCAGAAAAATCTGATTAATTTTCTATGTGTATCTCTTTCAAGAAATTTCACAGAGAATTTTAAAAGCATATTTAAATTTCAGAAAATATTTTTTTAAAAGTGCAAAAAGAAATTGCATATTTTGCTTGAAATATGATTTCATCTTTTATATATGTTCTGTTAGTAAAAATGTAATTAAACTTTCAGCACAGAGAAAGAAGTTTTAAGTAGAAAGGAGAGCAAAACTTTCAGTGTGTATTGAATCACTAATTATTAATTATTTTAAAAACTTAATATAAAATTAAATGTTTTATGAATTAATGTGAGTTATAGTCAGTTCCTGGCATGTAATGAAATAATATGAGAACAGTACTTATGAATTAAGTGATATAGAATTACAAAACAATGCTTGAAAATTCGTAGTTATTCTCTTTTAAAGAAACAAATGACAAAGTTTTTATTCCATGGGAAAATATGGAAATCCTCTTTTCCTTTCACTTTTAGAATAAAGCTTCATGGAGTTTCCCATGAAATAAATGCAAAATTTTGAGAAACTTCAGCTCAGGGTTTGAAGGAGAGCCACCAAAGGGTTTAGTTTCCTGCTGGAAAAGAGGAGTTGACTTCCGAAATCTCCGGAGAGTAAAAAGAGAGTTCTTGTCTGGCTGAAAAATACAGGAGAAAAGTGCCACCTTTGAGAGCTGAAGGTATCTCTAAATGCACTTTCTGAAACTCTCATCCCACTGTTCAGGTTTGGAGCACAGAACTTTTGATTGGGTGTTTGGAGCAAATGGAGGCTGTGATACCCGTGTCGAGGTCCTACTGGCTTAAGAGAGAGGGCACTTGCACAGGAACACTGCTATCTCAACTGACTGAGGTCCCTCTCAGCTTCTCCTGCTGTGGCATCTTCTTCATAGGAGTCTGGCAAATGTCTACCGGATGTGGTCTGAGTGTGTGAGATCCTCTCTCGATGGAGGGAGGAGACACTAGGTGGCCTGTGGATGTCCCCACTAGACCTGCCTTCCTACGACTTTTACACATGGCGTGGCGGCACAGCGAGCAGACGATCTCTGGCCTCTCAATGTCATGTTGTTCTGCTACTGCAGCTGAGTTTGACTGGATGACCCTGGGGACCCTTGCCAGTCCTGTATTGCTGTGTTTTTGTTGGAAACTTGTTCCTTCAGGCTGTCTCACCATCACTGTTCTGGGATGTTGTGTCCAGTCCTGCTCATGTCTTCTCTCCCTGGAATTTACCCCCAGGTATGCCCACCCCAGAGGCAAAGGTTTCTCATGTATTCCTGGTCTCTGGCAGCATTTGCTGTTAGTGGTTTCCATTCTTTCAACAAACTCCCTCCTGGAGCTGGGGTGTGAGGCCGGCTATAAGGCAAACCACAAAACAAATAACTTGCGGGTTAAGCTAAACATAAAGCTAAAGCAGCGGTAGCTGTAAGTGTGCTGTTGAATTTATATGGTGGGTTAGAACAACAATGCCATTAAATTGGGCTATGTGTAATTTTGAGAAACACAACTTAACAAATTTTAACTGACACCGCAGTGTAGTAGCCATTCAGTGTCTGCCGTATTTGATGTGTCACAAAATGTTCCTTTGCTGAATTTTACTCAGTCTAACTAATGCCTGTGCCACCGTCCCAACCCTTTGCCATCAGCCACAGTGATTTAATCAACTTAGAAAGCAGGGGAGTGCTGGAGTCAAACCAACCGAAAATAGAAGTGGAGCTCCAAACTACATACATCGTCTATAAAGATCTCCTACATCATAGCTAATGGTTTTTCATGATCCCTCTGAATTCAGAGATAATGACAGGTGAGTTTTAGTTAATTCAAATTTAAGAAACAGTATCACCTAATTTATTTAGCTAAAGACATTTCTGAAAGAAGGAATGTAAGTATTAACTAATGATCTTGGATAATTTCATTCATATAAGGAGCATCCTGTTGCACACTGCATAGGTGCTGTCCTTTGTAATGCTAGTTTTTATAATAATACCAGTATTTTTCACAGGGTGTTGCTGTTACTCCCATGTCCCTCTTTTTCACCAAGAAGCCCATACCCGAGTTAACGTAGAGGATGGCTCCAGATAAATGCATTTCAGAGGATCTCAGCAGCAGGCCTTTTGCAGTGGTACAAAATGGAGCTCACAACAATGTTTTATCTAAAGGTAAGTATCTAAGGGCGAGACCCATTTTAATTGGCTGGCATTCTATGCAACTGGGGAAATGGTCCCTAATATGTGGAACGAAAAAGAAGGTGGTAGCTTGTCTTTTTTTTTTTTTTTTTTTGCTAGAACATGTATTTGTTTGAAATTACTCAGATTTCTTCTATTTTGCTGTGAATTATTGTTGCTACTGGTTATGTCTTTTGGAGTGTAATCCAGCAATCTGAGTAGTTTAGGGAATAGAGAGGTGATTTAAATTCAATAATGAAAATAAAACTCTTTAAAAATCAATATAGGTTGTCTTAGTGGGACTTCTGCTGGAGTCCTACAAAGATGGTCCCACCCAAGGGAGGAAATGTACATGAATGATTATGCAAGTAAGTAAGTGATTTCCATCTTTGGTCACCAGCTGACCATAAAATGCTGAAAAATTTGTGAAGAGGAAAGTGAGAGTGCTTTTAGTACTGGAATTTTATAATTGGTGAGGGCCACATTGCTTTGCCATCGTGGCAAAGCACAATGCATTTTTTTTTTTTGTCCTTAACCAAGAAACTGTACTTGTTTGATAGCTCACAGGCTGAATAGTTTTGCCTTGCATAAGATAAAAATAAACATATGTTGGGTGAGGGTATTTCTGTTCAATTTGTGAAGGAGTTTAAAAGCAGGTGTTTTGGAACTCATTTGCTGTGGTTTGGAAGGCATTACAGTGAGCTCTTGAGCAAGAAAAGGGGACACAGAAGGTTGTACTACTTGGAATGAAGCCCTTATAGATAGGGGCAATCAGAGGTGTTCAACAAAGGGTAGGATTTATACACATGGGAAAGTAAATTATGCATATTAGTACGTATGAAAGAAAAGGAAAAGGAGAAGAGCTATGTAGCAGGCAAAAGGTGAGTTGTCTCAGTAAAAGACTGTTTTTTTAATTCCATGCAAATATGGCACAGTGTTGACAGCTCTCATGACTTCATGTGATACATATGATGTTAGAGTCTTGCTGTCACATGATTGTGTATTTCAGCGTTCATTTATACAAGTAAGAAGATAATCACTCAGGTTTTCTTGAAAGAATAAAACATAAGGGCTCCAAAGTAAATAGCTAATAAAAATAGCCCACATTCCTCTCCAAACTGTCTTGCATTGCAGTCCATGCTCCAGTCTAGGGGAAGCTGATCTCCATCAACGAACCTGGGGAGGCAGTTGTAGGTGCCAAGGGAGGGATGCTCTTCTGTCTCTTTTTGTGCTGAGGCAATTCCTCTGGTTTTAACAACATTTCTCCTCCTGACCAGCGAGATCAGGACTGAGACCTCAATATCGAGTTGCAGAATGCCGACATACTGAGGAAGTCGCAGCCTGAGTGCTTGTGATTAATCAATATAGCAATTCTGTATCTTATACATTTATCTCTCCTGCAGTACTGCAGGAATGTGATGGGGGAAAAGCACTCCTCGGGTAAGAAAGTTTCACATTTCATGCTGCTTCTGAAGAGCTTCCTGGTGCTCTGCTGGCAATGGAATGATAATTTGCTACTCTGCTACTTCTAAATGTAAGACTAAAAATGCTATTAATGATGAGCTGTTACTTTAATTAGCTAATTAATTGTTTCTAATAGCCATTTCTATTGGTGCAAGGTAAAGAGGTTTAGATCCAGCTATGTGTGTTTATTTATAAATTTGGAAGACATTCCGCCTGAATGCATGTTTCTAGTTGGATGGATTTTCTAAGAACCTAATTTACAGACAAAATACGATGACAACAGACTTCGTTAAGATCTTTCATTTTGAGAACCCAAAATCACTAATTACTTTTCAGTCCTGCCTGTTGATGTGTTTATTTCTGTTGCCCTTTTTTGAAGAGAACGTAAAATAACTCAGGTATATAGTGCTTTAGTGTTTCTAACTGATTATACTTCTGCACTCAATTAATGATAAATTAGAGTAAGTAGCGCTTACTCATCAGCATTCATTTAAACACATTACTGGAAATAATGGAGGCTAGATAAGGGAGAGAGAGAAAATTGAAACTATCTGAAAAGTGGCTTGCTGGGGCAGCTACTTTCCCAGAAGCATCTACTCAGTAAAAGCAGCCATGTTCTATAATATGTATGCTTCTTACAGGTTATTTATTGGTAAAGTAGGAAGTATGTTGATTTTAAAAGGAAAAGCCTGTATTGAAGAAGTTAAAGTCTGCACTTACATCCCTATTGTGTGTGATAAACTCACCTTCTGGTCTTCAAAATCTGACTGATCTTGCAACCAGTTTTGCAAATGGGTAGCTTGAATTTGTGGAGATGGGCGAATTCCTGTGGAGTTTGGGCAATTCCTACATGAGGGGATACAGGGTAGCTGTATGCTGAAGAAGCATAGAAATGTACGTGTGTAGTTAAGAACTCTTACAGGTTGCAGGTAGAGGAATAATGTTAGGTTTTTAAAAATACTGAAGGTAGCTCAGGTACCTCAGTTCATTATCTGGTGCTAAACACTTATGCAGCATCAGAGCATATGTGTTACAAGAAAATCTATCAGCACCAAAGCACACTGCTACCTTTCTTTAGTGTTTTAAATTTCACCATTGGGTTTTCTATAAGGTGCTACTGAACTGAGCCGTATCTTTAAACAACACAGCTAATTAAGTTATCCCTGAAGTGTATTCTGGCTCCAGACACATACTACATTCAATAAGATCACAGTACATTATTGAAATAAATGCAGTAAGATTTCTAGAGTCTACCTGCTGAAATAAACACATTATGCATTGCCAGCTAACTCTACCAGTCGAATTTATGTTCTTCACATACTTACTACTTTGTCTCACTGTGCGCTTGCTGTTTTCCAAAGTAAACTGCAGATGTTTGAAGTTTAAATCCTTCCAATGCCTGTTGATGTGCAAAAAAATTTAGGAGAACACAAGTGGGCATTTTAGGAACTCATTGCTGTTATTTCAGTGAATAAAACCTATTTGATGTCTTTGATGAAATGAGACAGTCTGAAGGCAGAGAGTAGCTTGTGTGTTTACACTGCAGGAGCATTGCAGAAACTGTTTGTTCTGAAAGTCAGGGTACAAATTGTTTTGCAGGACGGGTCAAGAGGAAAATACCCTCTTTTCCCCCTCTCCATATCCTACAGGACGCTATAGAACAATTAAGTTCATCAAGGAGCAGGGGGAGGATTAATCCTCTCACGGAAACATCTGGAATTGGTAAATACGTGAGGCGAGAGACCCTCTCAGAACAGCGTATGAGGGATTTCCACAGTGGAACAAACCATCCTTTATTCTTTCCTCTCTCTTCTCAGCACTTTGTTAAGAGAAAGACTTTAAGATCCGAAACATAGGAAAAGTGTGTCTGTGCTTAATGGGGAGGTTTGAAGTAAGAACTTCAGCCAAAGTTAATATTATAGACCAGACAAAGGATTTGTTTATTCAGGGTGGGATGAAAGAAGAAAATTCATATAAAGAAGCATGAGACCAATTGATCTTGAAGATACTTGGGAAGAGTGGCAAAATAGAGTGACATTTCTTCTAGAGCGCAGAAGAGCAGGGGAAGGAGGGAATGGGTTGGTATGTCTCAGGACACTTCCCTAAACACAAGTTTAAAATGATGAATAGATGATAGATACTGGTTTCTTACTTGGAACTAACACTTCTTTTCATCTTTATTTCTCTGGAATTGAAATCTAATGGATTTCAAGATGTGTCTAACAGATAGTTATTCAAAAGTGATAATTTTTGTAAACCCTCATATTTCCTGACTGAGAAATTATTTTAGAGAAGAAAACCTGAAATTTCTCAAATCTCAAACAAATCAGATCCATATGTGAGAAATTCATTGAGAATGGTAATTTTACATGGATAATTTTTCTTGTGCTTATTATTATTTCTGCATGCTTTTCTGATGAGTCCAAACTGAGGAGGTTGATTCTGTGGTAACACTCTCTTCCAATAAAAAGTAATCAGTCTTTGTAGAATTATACCCAATATGATAATTTTCCTGCAGGGAAATGGTTTGTCTTGATTTTTTTCATCAAGGCTAAGTGGGAGGAAGCAAAATGAGTCTGTCTTAGCTGACATTCTGAACTAACTGAAACTTGCATACCAGACTTAAGGAATTTATTAAATGCACCTTGTGTGGTATATACTATACTTCTAAGATTCCTGTGTATCTCCTGCCAAAAGCAATTTCAGTTGGAGTACTTTAATTCAAAGACTTCCCCGCCCCCCACCTTCTTTTTAACGTATCTGTATTCAGCAGTAGTATTATTTTGTAAATATATGTATGTGTTTAGCACAAACTAATCCAGAACGGTCTGTGCTGGAGAAGCTAGAGTTCTCTTTATACATCTATTAAAAGTCCTTTTTTTTTTCCTTAAGAAGTTATGAATTTAGGTTTTTTTGCTGAAACTCACCGTATGTGGTTTCAGTGGTAAACTGACTTGATTTGCTTAAGATATTTAAATAACATTTTATTTCTATTGAAATTGTAATGTTGGCTGCAACCTGATTCTTTCTGTGAATTTTCTGTTCTCAAACTTCTCTCAGCATGTTTACTATAAATAACTATTACCAAATTAAGCTGTTATGATTTTAAAATGTCAAAAACGTTTTTCTTTGGTATGTAAAGTAAATATTGCGACAGCTGTCTTATCCCAGCCGTCTTCATAATCCTTCTTGTGAGAATTCATATTAGTGAGATTTTTCTGCCTACAGGTTTGATTTCATGGCCGTAGAGCTGCCTGGGCATCTGACTGCTGCTGACTCCCTGAGCTTATTACTATGAGCTTGAGCACAACACCAACCGATAAATATGCCACCTCTGTGTGGCAACTGTCTAAGGCAAGGACAAGAAGGTTGGTGCCTGTCTTCAAAAGACCATGAGGACATGAATACCATCTTCTCATGAACATCTGAACCATTAGAGCATCTGCTCTGGATTCCGTGTAATGTGTGCCATACAGCTTCAGCTGTACCCTTTGCACTGGGTCCAGGGATTTCTGTTTGATTATTGACATGGCTTTTGTGAGCCACTTCTGCCAAATTTCCAGCTAGGATGTTTGCCCACTTGAGATACAGGTGTGACACTTGACTAATACCAAGCCACCTAAGACTGCAGTCTGTCTCTTTCTCCTAGAAGCTTTGCTTAAAGCGTTCCAGGAAAGAAAAATAATTCTCTAAAGGGCTATTTGATCCTCTAGAGACCAACTGCTGTGATATCAAGAAAGAACAGTTAGCTGTAATTACTCCTTACTAGTTCAGGAAAGAGTGAAGTAAAATCTCAGTTTATTAATCACTTTCAATATTGCAGTGAAGTGTGTTCTTATTTCAGTTCTTGTGAGAAGTGTTATAGAAGTTGAAGAGTATTTTATATTCTCGGAGATATTGCAAGTCTCATTACACATGTACAGAAACAATTTGTCTTTTTCCAGGTGCAATCCCATTAGATGTGGTGGAGACTTAGGTACCCACTTGCAAAAAAAAAAATTGTGATTTCAAAACCGCTGAAGAAACAGGAAAAGAGTTAAGAATAAAGCAAACAAAACAAATGAAAGGATATAACAGCTATTTCAGAACTACAGCTAAAAGTAAATTCCTGTGCTGACAGAAGTATCCAACCTAGTCGGTCTCAATCTGTGGGGCACGGAAGGATGCTGAGAATTAGAACCTACAGTGGTTGAAAACCAGAACTAGCTAATAAAGCACAGTTATTGGCTGTGGTTTGTTACAATGCCTTAACACAAAAAAAGGCTGACCTGACAAGCTGAAATTCCTTTGGAAACCGTCTATAATCTTTTTACATTACCACTAATGCTTTGCAGCACTTAGCTAATAATTAGGAATTCCTCTGGTTTTCACTGTCACTGTATGAATCATTTGGTTTAAATGCAGATACTTGAAGTAGGTTTGAACAATTCTGCTGGAATCAGCGAATTAACTACACGGTTTAATCTTCTCGGCCATGTTTACATGGCTATAGGAACTGTCGTACAGACATTTTGAATGTTAATTGGAGACTTGTAAAAATGAAGGTTCCTCTCACTTTTGTAAAGATCAGCAGAATGAATGGTACAATTCACATAACTTGAAAAAATGTAAATTGTTTTACAACACGTCAGAAATGAAAAAATAGCATTGAAATGAATAAACGTGAAGGAATTAAGTGAAATGGATACAGAATTTGCTTGGGACTAGGGATGAGCAGCTGGTGGGATCTGTACAAGGAAATGTATTGAAAATGGGGAGATAAATCTAGGTTAGGAAAGCTAATTCTAAATAGACAATTGCTCCGTAATTTGTCTTTTTTTTTTTCTTTATGCGTATGTGATCATTGGCCAACCAGCATTTTTAATGACTAACGTTATATATTACACACTTTAAATAATCTGTTGTGAGGCACAAATAAAGTAAACCCTATGACTGTACTCTAAATGTAGATTATGTCATAATTGCAAAATGTTGAAAATCTCACCACTTTTCCATTGGTGATAAACGGTGGGCTTGGCAAGTGCATGAAATAACTAAATGGAGGATGCATTGAATTATTATTTAAATACCTACTTCAAAGTAGTTACCATTCATTCACTTAATAGGAAAAATAACTTTCTATGCTTATCTTCTGACAGGTCCCTTTGAGTGTTGCATTTCCCACCATTTTCCTGGTTTAATTTTTTTTTTAATTACTTGCTTGAAATGTTACTTTATTTTCTGCTTTCTTCTTTCAGCTTTTCTTTCACCCAGCCGCTTTAGTGCCGCGTTCCTCTCTCCCTGGCCCCCAGACCAGGCAACATCCGTAGGTCAGCTGTGTTCTGTGCAGGAATCCCTGTAGGCAGCAGAGCTGGCTGCTTTGCGTGGAAGGAAATGCTGCCACAGGTTTGTGGAAGCAGCTTACATTTCTCACCTGAGGGGCTACCAGTGGTTAAATGCTTTCCATCGAGCTTCCCGCGGATTCAGAATCCTGCATTTAGTCAAAGTGCTCTTAACCAGAACCAGGGTTTAACCTTCTTGCTTATTTGAAGTCTAAGACTTTGAGGCCATCTGCTCTAAATGAATCTTCAGATATCATTATGAAAATATCACCGAGGGCTGCCACTCAAGACTGGCGTGCCCTTGCTCTAGTTTCTGTGAAAACACAGACAAGGAAATATTCCCTGCCCCAAAGAATGAAGTGGGTAAGACAAAGCAAACAGAAGCACCTGGAAGGGAAGGAACTGGGTTGCAGTCACAAAGCAAATCAATCCTTGGCAGACATTAAGGTCTCTTGAGTTTTGTGTGGTTGATTTTTTAAAAAATAAATGCAACAATGATCTCAAATGGTATCCACAATGTCAGAAATCCCCTTTTTATTTCTGGTTATTGGGCCATAGCTGGAAATACTCTTTTTTGCCACATCTAGGGATCTCACTGGCCTGCTGCAGGACATTATCCCTGACATTATCCCTCTTCCTTCACCTACCTTGTGCTCCAGGCTAGGCGTGAAAGAATAGAGCATTTGGTACTTTGCAGCAATAGCCATTTATCACAGACAAATGAACTCCAAAGTGGGGAAAAAATGAGATACATTATAGTGGCCTAATTTATAGAGACTAACTCTTTTGCAGACCAGGAATCTGGTCAATTTTCTTTAATAATGAACAGATCCAACTATAAATCAGTTTACCCTGTGTCACAGACAGGTAAGAGGAATAGAAACAGTGAAGAGACCGCAGACGTACTGTGTTTTTGTACTGCTTTTTCATCTGGTTTCCAGTTACCTTTTTTGCATATTTGTTTCCTCACCCATCTTCCTGTCTCCCATGGTGGTATTTTGAAGTGCTACTGTACACCTTCACGTAGGAGGTCTCCACTGAGGCGAGTAAGTGGAGCTGTAGAAGCCGTACCACCCAATCTGCCCTCTGGAGAAATGCACAGATCCCACTGCCTTCAGCCCGGCTGTGTTCCCATATCTTTCATACTTGGCAACCTCTCTTTCTCAATTATGTGGGAAAAAAAAAGGTAATAAGCACTGTCAGGAATTTTTTTTTTTTAAGATTTGGGCCAAGATTCACACATGTAAACTTAGGATTTAAAAGCAATTTGCTTTATAGTGATTAAGTCTCTGTTTCAAAAGGCACTTTGCGGTCTCGCTCTTTCAGAAAGCCATAGGAGAGCTGTCACAGCCTGAAATAACAGCAGCCACCGGCAAAGCTCAAGGTCGTAATGCAGGTTCAGGGACTGGATATGTATCCATACACCGCTCAACCAGACCTGCGGCACAGACGGCAAATTGTGCCCTGGATGCTGTACCAGCCTGGCTCTGCCCCAGCGCTCTCAGCAGGACTGGTGAGACCAGGGCCCGTCCCATAGTGAGATGGATATGGTGGTGCCTGTCCCATGTGTTGTGCACAGGCTGCCAGGCTGAAGTCCTATGTATGCTCCTGCACTGTGTGGCAAAGACGTGCTGTCAGCCACCTTGCTACATACACCACTGGCTTTGTACAGAGTCCGAAAAGGGCTTCCTGGCATCTCCAGGAGTTCCCTTGGCCCAGCAGCAATGTGGTTTTCCTCATCTTCCTTACAGCTCAGCCATTACCAGCGAAAATCAACAGTTTCCATTCTGCAGTCAAAACAGAATTTGGGGTCACTTTATGGAAGTGGAAATCATCATGTACCACCTACGATACATAGGTTATATTATTGCCATGAGCAAATTAACAATTCTGGAAACAATTCAGTATGGATAACAAACTAACCCTTAATCAAACATGTTTTGCATTGTCTGGGCTCATTAGCATCACAGTGGTTGAAGCATAATAAAGCATCTGCTTCTAGTTTCTTTTCTAAATATGTAACAACCATTTAAATGCATGTAATCGAGATAGGCCTCGTATTGTGGTGTTCTGTCACATCAGCTGACCTTTTCTGGCTGTTTTACAAGTAATCTGTCTCTGGTAAAATGATCTACCTTTTCTACATTAGTATGAAGCTCCACCTGTGGTAGTGGATGCATTCAAGAATTATAAAGTGTCTAAGAGACCATTTTTGAATTTAGTAGCACTTAGAAGTCTAAGTTAGGGTCAAAGCCCCATTGTGCTAGGCACTGTAAAAACTCACAGTAAGGGAAAGCCTGACTGGAAATTTCTCTTATATAAGTATGCAGTAATAGTCACATTTAGGAGATGAAATAGCAGGGCAGAGAAGAAAAGTGTTTGTCAAAGTCGTGTCTTGAGACAGTAGAAGAGATAAGAAATAGAACCATAGTCCTCAGTGTCTTCTCCAGAAGCCCTGTTGTTTTCCATAATTAAACTATTAAACAACAAGATTAAATATTTAAATGAAGACAAGGAATGAACTAGGACCCCAAAACATCTTTTGCTTTCCACAGTGCTCTGGGCTTCTGTTTGCCTGGTATTTGGACACAGAGTTGACTTGGAGAATGTATACTTTGATTCTGCCCTAGTTAAGAACTTTTAAATTTTCCTGTTCTTCCCAGCATGGAGACTTTTGATTGCCTGTCCTCTTCTTTCTGATGGGGAAGTTGACTGCTATTTCATTCGAGCCCTGTTCTTCAGGGCTTTCATGTTGGTAATGGATCTTGCTTCTTTTGATGCTTCCAAACCAGAGCAGCTGGGGTGCTTTTCCCTGCCCTCAGCACTTTCCACAGACTGCCTGTCTACATGCTGAACCTTGGTGGTTTCCAGTTTGGTGTTACGTTCACTCCTAACCCTGTTGCTTTGGCTGCCTGCTGTAACCTGTGTCTGGCTGAAAACGCACCTGGCATATTCTCTACTGTGTGCTGGCTGATTTGATAGTTGGACCCAGGCTTCCCAGTTTTGTGTGGTGTCTTGAGGCCGGGGCTCCTTTGCTATAGAGAGGTGCTTGTGTCTAGGGCTCAGCTGGTGCTGGATCCTGGCCATTGCTTATACCCGGGGCTGCTGCTGTTGAGGGACAAAATCCTGGCATTGCAATCCCAGGCCTGGGTTGCCCCAGACAGCCCAAAGAAGGGGCCACAGCCTGGGAATACTAAGTTAAGAAATCCTTCCAATAAGTTCTAGTTGGTTCAGGACGACACTCCCACGGCTTTATGCTTCTTCTGACCATAGAAAGTCACTTAGGCTCCTTCCCCCTGTTACTCATAGGCAGAGTATTTTTAACCTTGCTTTGTGTATCCTTTTGTGTAGATGAGGCTTTGGACTGTGACACCTCCATCCTCAGACAGCAACTGGTTCTTTGCCTTGTTCTGTGCAAGTGTCTGTACATAGCATGGGCTTTTTTTTTTTTTTTCCCTGCAACAGTTCAGCTTCTCTTGCTGTCTGTGCACCTTTCCCTTGGGTTGGCTCTCAGCTGCCTGTGAACTAGAAGCTCTCCTGTTGGCTGGAGGAAGTGAGCCGCAAATGTGCCTTTCCTTGATGAAAGAACCTTTAACATCTCCAAGTTATGTGTTGGTGTGTGAATTCTTGGGTCAATAACATGAGTACGCAACTCATTTTTTTGCTGCTTAGCTCCTAGTTCAAGGCCTCTTTGCAGCCCTGTTCTGTCAGATGAGTCACGGCAGTTTGGAGTCGCTTTGTGTTAACTCCTGGCAAGGGCATGAGCCTTTTATGTCTTTTCTTCCCAGCAAGACAGCAAAAGCTCCACCTTTTCTCTGCCCTCCTCCCTATCAATAGATTTGTTTACGTGCTTCATTGTTGTTACTCTTGCTTCAGTGCTCCTGCGGATTTGTAGACTCAGAAATATAAGTGCTGCTTTGTTTGTCTGTTTAATCATAAATTCTGTCCTTGTGTGTGTTCTACCCGGCTGACCATTGGCCCTGTGTTTCTCATGCGTTTATTAGGGAATAATAAAAAAGCCATAGTCTCTGAAACTACATTTTCTCCTTGCCAGGGAAATTGTTTACAGAGATGCTGTAGGTACTGCTAGCTCTGTGTTAGAGAACACACACATGGAGGTTTCTTAGCCTCTTCTGTCAAACTTTTCACTTCATAGTTTTACAGAACAGGAGGAAAAATTAAAGGATCCTGATGAGCAGAGTCCTTACCTACTGTTTACTGTAGCTCCGTCCTTTCTAAAGCAGAAGGGCTGAAACTACACAGGAATGAACTGATGGTGGGGGTGGTGGTAAAACAGGAGCAGGAATACAAAGCGGTGAATGCCATGCAATGCTGACTACAGTGTGAAGATTTCCAGGGTAACAGCATTGCCAATGCTTGATCTAGGAGCTGAAGGATTTAGGAAGAAAAAAATTCCTTGATAGCATATCATGATTTCCCTATACATTCAGTTTCTTGTCCTGAACTGACAGGTGCTTAACATTGATAGCACTAGTAGAAAATCCTTAACTGTGTCCTTCTTCATTTACAGTTAGACTTACTATATTTTGCTTATTGATCAAGTAACTAGAATGAGACAAACTCCTTTGTGATTACTCCTCTCTTTGAATTAAGATTTTTTGGGGTCAGATACAGAGTAGGGTGATACAGACATCTCCTTGAGCACTGTCCTTACACATTGCAAATCCTGAGGGCTTCCTTGCAAGAAAGCTTCTCCGTAAATTTTTTACCTTTTTTCTGACTCAGGAGAACTAACTATGCTAATCTTTCCACTGATGGCATTTTAGGTTGTTTTTTTTTTTCCTCGGGCATGTGTTTTGATACTTGCATGACATCTGCTAGTACAGAAAACCAGGTGTGATGTGGTGAAGATAAGGACTATGCTACTTGACAAGTTATATAATCTTAAAATCTGTCAAAAGAACATAAAGGATTACAGTTAAAAGATAGGCTATGTTTAAGTCTGATTAGATGTTTATATTTTATTTAGAACAAATGTTTGGATGTTTTCACAAAATAACTGGAAACAGAGTTATTCTCTTAAACTCTTCGGCTCTCTCACTTGTTTGCTTCATGAAATGCCCCAAAGTTTTCCCATTGCATGGCTTTTCTGTTGCAGCCATGTTGTGCTACACTGCTCCTCAGACAAGTGAAATCTTTGGGAAATGTCACTCTCAGCGACTTCTTCACTGAGCAGGTGCAAATGTTGCAGAGAAAATTTATCTGCTATGAGATTGAGGGGTTTTTTTTAAAGACTGGTTGAGGCCTGAGATGGTCTCTGCTTTGCTGCTTTCCTATCTGGGAACCTCAAACTCATTTCTAGTCATTGTGCTCCTCTATCGTATCCATTTTTGTCTGGTCATCTGTTTATGCTTGTTGAGCATGATGAGGAAAGCCCTTTTTCTGGCAACAAGTGGTGACAAGTCAAGGCCCTACAAGACCACCACATCACAGACCTCCGGTGCAGTCAACCCTGAGGAAAATGGTCCAGGTTTCTGCTCTAGGCTCTTGTGACTCACTGCGCTGAGAAGTCCTAGGCTTCATTACAGCCCCTTTGTAAGAGCCCCTAAAGCACTGCTGATGTCCTGACCACGTGGATGCTGTAGGCAGACTATGTGGCAAAACACAGCCGATCAGAACTGAAGAAAATCTTCTATGGGAAATGGCCTAGGAACAGATTGGCCTTGTGTCCTCAACAGCCCTTGGGTGAACAGGGTGTTTGTAGAGATGAGCGTGTGTTGCTGTCACTCACTGTGCTCACACACTCTCAGGGAGTGGGAACACTCACCTGAGGCCTGAAGAAATGCAGAAGAGGCAGTTGCTAACATTGCCAAGCAAACCCAAAGCGTAATTGCTATGACTCTGACTTTGCCAACTGAAAGCAAGTGCATTCTGTGACCGGACGTGTATTCTTGCATGGCTGCAAAAATAAGTACAAAAGATGGTGTAGTTTCACAAAGTGAAAGGAAAGGGAGCTCTGTAAAGAGCAGAGAAGACAAACGTCAGGGTTAAATCTGGGCTTTGAGGGGGCAAGTCAGGTGAGAGGGCAGCTGAGGTTGAGCTTCTTGGCTTGCAGCACGGCAGTGCAATTTGCACACCACCAAAACATTTTGCTCTGTGTGTTATGCTAGTTATGTCAGGCTCTGCATCTCATGCTGGTTCCCCAGAGCAGCAGAGGCACCTTCCTGGCCTTGTCTTGGCACCAGCCAGGCTGCCAGCAGCAACAAGGAGCAGGAGCGGGGTTTGTCCAGGCGAGGGTCCAGAAAGATGCAGTTATCCTAGCTCATAGTATGTATGATTTTAGAAGTAAATAGAAAAAAAACCACATTGCTACTCTCCTTTTTCCTTTTTTTTTTTTTTTTTTTTTTTTTTTAAAATGTGTAAGTTACATCTCCTCTGGAGTCAGTCCCAAATGATGAGTATTTAGTCATTTCATGTCATGCCTACCTGCTATTTTCAGACATTTCAGAAAATGACTGGTTTCACAATAGGATTGCAACATATGTCAGAGAGGGAGAGGGACATTAGGATAAAATTGGAGAGACAGGAAAACATAAATGCATCCAAAGCTGTTATTTCATGTTAATATGCAGATGTTTTTTATTGCATAAAGACATAGGGAACTGTGCAGGACTTGCTCTCCCCACTCATTTTGTCCTGCTCCCACTCCCCAATTTTTCTTTCTGTCTGATTGTCGCATTTTCTTGCAACCAAGAGCGCGCATTATCCTTCAGGCACCATCTGTTTAGTTTGTATCTGTATGACATACCACCATGGGACCTGGCACTCCTGGCCTCTGAATGGTCCGATGACACACTTTAATAGCCTGATGCAATAGGGTGGTTCTGCAGTTCCTTCATACTCCTGGATGCAGAGCAATGAGTAAAACTAACTCCAATACAGGGAGCTCTTAATTGCTTTTCAGGCAACAGGAATTGCTGCTGGTTTGGAAAAGCAGGTGAAGATTGTAATAAGGCATTTGGATTGCTACAGAAAGTTTCTGTTTGGAGTATATTTAGAAAGGATATGTTTTCTCATGCAACGCAGTCTGAAAATGCAATTCCTATTGCTTGTTTCAGCTGGGCCAAAATCTGATCCAGCTGTCTTTGAGCTGCAACTGTATTAGCTTCTAAATTGGTTATACTCCATCTTTGACATGTGGCAGGAATCCCATTTTCCCTGATGTTTTTAGCCCATCATCAGCAATTCAACATGATCTTCAATAAAGATATGAAAAACTCAAATCTTCCCCGTTACAATTTAGAAATGGCCTCTTTAAGTGAGAACATTTTTCTCAGACCATATTTGTGGTTTGTCTTGCATAGCCCAAAACTCAAAGCCACAGAAGAGTAATCAGTAAGATTTAGGTTTTTTGGAACCCACATTTTATGTGGTTGTATATGTCAGCATCCTTTTCTATAGTGCAGTAAAGCAGAGATGAAGCATACCCAAAATTAGACTTATCAAAGATCTCTGTAATATTTAAAGAGAAACATGTATTTGAAAAAACCTATGTTTTCCAAATGAAAGCTGAATTATGTTTGCTCCAAGCTTTCTATTTTCTTTCAAAAAAAACCCCTGAACTGAAGGTGTAAAAAAGATGAAGCAGCGTTGTGGATGCCTCTGGAAAGAAGAAAATAGGGCACCACTTGAGGGCAGCAGATACTCAGCGTCTCTCTTTGAAAACGTAACAAAGTATCATAAAGAGATGGGAGACTGTACTTTTATTTTCCATTTATTTATCTTGTATTTTTTTGACTTCTCTTGTAAAGAGTACTATTTCCAAATAATTGCACTGATAGAAAGGAAAGTCATTCTTTTATTTCTGCAAAAGGAAAAAAAAAAAGGGTAGAATTTTGTTCTTGGTTTTTGTTTTTGCTCTGGAATTCAGCAAAAATACGGAATTTTTTTGAAGGTGGCAGAGAAGGGGTCCAGCAGCAGAAACTCATATTAATCAAATATGGCCTCAGAATGCTATACGGCAGAATTTGTACAAAATCTTCACACTAGAAAAGACAGAAAAAACATACAAATTTGAAAAAAAAAATACATTTTCAGTGAATATAAATGATAGTGTGACATAACATAACTTTCAGATACATGAAGGATAAAGACAGTGCCAAAATACACAAGTCTGAGGATGTCATATTAAATCTGCACAAGAACCTTTAATCCTAGCATAGACAAAATTCTTATAGCACTTGATTTCACAAGCCTATCTTTTTTCTAAAAAAATGCTCAGTTTTAAAATGCAGCAAAATGATAAAATGAAATCTGTCATCTGGAACTGAATTTATGCTTTCATGTTCCACTAACAGCTTTAAAATTTAGATGTAAAGCAGATATCTTTACCAATTAGGGTAACAGAGTGATCAGCCATGAGGTTATTTGGGAACTTGAGAAGCTCAATACGAGCCGGCAATGTGCTCTTGCAGCCCAGAAGGCCAACCGCATCTTGGGCTGCATCAAGAGGAGCGTGGCCAGCAGGTCGAGGGAGGTGATTCTCCCTCTCTACTCTGCCCTGGTGAGACCCCACCTGGAGTACTGTGTCCAGTTCTGGAGCCCCCAACATAAGAAGGACATGGACCAGTTGGAGAAGGTCCATAGGAGGGCTACGAAGATGATCAGAGGGCTGGAGCACCTCTCCTATGAGGACAGGCTGAGAGAGTTGGGGCTGTTCAGCCTGGAGAAGAGGAGGCTCCGGGGAGACCTGATAGCGGTCTTCCAGTACCTCAAGGGGGCCTACAGGAAAGATGGGGACAGGCTGTTCAGCAGGGCCTGTTGTGATAGGACAAGGGGTAATGGTTTTAAATTAGAGGGAGGTAGATTTAGATTGGATATTAGGAAAAAGTGTTTTACAGTGTGAGTTGTAGAGCACTGGCACAGGTTGCCCAGAGAGGTGGTGGATGCCCCATCCCTGGAAACGTTCAAGGCCAGGTTGGATGAGGCTCTGAGCAACCTGATCTGGTTGGAGATGCCCCTGCTCCTTGCAGGGGGTTTGGACTAGATGACCTTTGAAGGTCCCTTCCAACCCTAACCATTCTATGGTTCTATGAACTTGATGGAGAAGCCCATGTTTGGTTGTTGTGCTTCATAGTCTGATGATGAGGATGATGGAGAAATACTGGGTTTCAGTCTAGGTTTTGACTTTCTTCCTAGTCCCATCTTTCCTCACCTGATCCATTTTGTACCGCTTATTGTGCCAGTTGCTGCCTTCCCTGTAGCTCTTTTGTCCTCATTGAATTTCTCAATTTCTCCATTTTGCCATTTGGGCTACTCCTCTTCAGACCAGCCACCTCTTGTCGCTAAACCTCTTCCTAGCTCCTTCTCCGTGCCAGCCATGCTTCTCTTCCTCCACCTTGCTGAAGCACCAGGATACAGGCAGCTGGAGACTCTTTTGGCCTCAGCTCCTCTGCGTGGTGCTGCAGCATCCTCAGCTTGTTGGACGATGTCAGGAGCAGGGAAGTGTGTATGATTGTATCTTTGGGCCTCAAACTCTTGTACAGAAAAACCTGAGCCGATTTTCACATGGGCTGTAAATACCAGGATTGATTTTACCCACATCTTTGCTGAATTTGTAATCTCTGGTCAAAAGCACAGAGTTATTGGAGAGGTTTACCTTTATGGCAGTATTTATTTTAATGTTGAGGTTGGAGAAAAAGTGAAGTCGATTTAGCATTTTGAGAAAAGAGTGAAATGTATAAGCTAACTAAAAATATATCTGCAACAGAAATAAAATTCAAATTCAGCTTAATGTAATTCAGCACCATAATAGGCAATTTCAGTGCATGTGAACAAAGTTGGTGAGATATGATTGAAGGCAGGCTTATGTAATGGAAAACTGAAAAGGTGTCTTACCTGTAGGTATTGTTATTGGTATCACCTCTGCTCTGTTTGTCTTGTCTAACGTTGTGTTGTGGACGTACAGGAATATTGGAAGGGGATAAACAGAAGAATGTCTCTGTTTCACAGATAGGAAAACTAGCTCTCAGGAAGACTGTTGGTCAGAGTTTTAAAGATTTGACACCACTTCTAAATTTTTTAAATTTTCAGCTCCTGTTATCCAATCTGAGAGAAAGAAGCTGTCTTTTCAGAGTGACTTTACTTTTGTCCCTCCCACTGAGAGTAAACTGGGGCTTCTAGTCTGCTTTTCTAAAAATCAGGTCTTAGGAGTTTCAGATTAAGTCTACAAAAGCTGGCCATTGCTGAAATGTTGACATTTGCCCTATCTCACACAGGAAATCTGTTTCACAGCCAAAAATACAGATTGAATCTCAGGACTTCTACACCTTTGGTTCAGCAACAAGACCATCTGTCACTGCTAATTCCTGCTATGAAAAAGACAATCTAGTTATCTTTGATGGAATAATTCTGAATTTGCAAGCTACATTCTTTTCCCTTCCCCAATTAGATTTTCCTCCCCTCATACATACTATAATTTCTGTTTGAAGGTTCAGCCTTGGATAAAGTTAACCCCTCCCAAAACCGACCCATTTTTAATCACTATTTCCCCATTGGACAGGATATAAACTTGCAAAACATGCTAACTCCTCTCACCAAAGCAATTCTGGCTCAGTTTCAAAAGGGAGAGATATCTGAAAACAGGTGAATTCCTTGGCACTTTAGATTTCATTAAGGATGTGGAACTTTTGCTCTGTTTTAAGCTTGACATATATTTTGGAAGGTAGAAGATTTATAAGGATGGGCTGAATATTTTTTTCAGACACGTCTACATCTTAATTAGCATCTGCATATCATTCCAAGACTGCTTTTTAATCCACTAGATTCTCACTCAACTTTGTTTAACTCTCCAAGGCAAAGTCCTTTTTCTTATAGCACCATTAAAACCATGACTAGATTCTCTGTCATTATGAGGAAACAAATCAAGTTTCTTCTTTGGAGACAACCATCCTCGTCCTCATCTGGCTGACGATATGTTTTCTGAGATCAAATATATTCAGTCTTTCACACTTATGTTTTCATAGTGTAAACTACAGATAAAAAGCACATGATATCATTTCATCATTTCATTCATGGCTGTAGGTGGGAGAACGTCTCAGGCAGTTCTTCCATCCAGCTATTGTTTCTCCCACCCTTGTTTACATAAATACATTCCTGAAGCACAAACTCAATTGTGTTTGTACTGTTCAAGGCACGTCTCTGCTGTTAAATTTTAATGAAAGTATTGAAATTTTGGGGATTAATGAATGCTTGGCAAAAATTCAGCTGATATCTACTTCATCTGCACCAGTTCTTCCAACCTTCTTTCTAGAATGAACAACGAAAAAGGACTGAGGAAATGAAAGCTGTTTCTAGGATACAATGTGCAGCACTTCCTACTCTTGGCTCACTCTATAACTTCAACCTCTCAGCTCTGTCATTTTTTTCTGTCTATGAATTTAAAACAGGTTTTGCCACCAGATAGTGAGGTGAAAGTAATAGCTTTTGTCCCAGCCATGAGTGGGATCACCTTGCTACCGTGGTAAAATCGAAGAGGCTGATCTTCACAAGGATTTTGTGGTAGGGTAATTTCCACAGGTTACTTATCCTGCTGTTTGGGAAAAAAAACCCCTTTCCTGCAGTGAGTTCTGAGGCTTTGTGTATGTATGTGAGAGCACATATGTCCCTATGCAAAGCACGGCTTTTCTGCATTGGCATTCCAGTTGGCAGTTCTTGGAAAGTCACCGTGTAGCTCAAAAGCTATTGCAAAAGAGAGATCAGGAATGACATGGCCTCCCTCCTGCCATTCTCATCCATACTGTCCTTTCTGTTCTCTGCTTTCTGCTTGTGCACAGCCCGAATGAGCCAGAGATCCTTGCTTTTTTTGTAATCCTTCTTTGAGGGGAGAACAAATTCCTTGTGGGGCTGCTGTCTTTGGGCAGTCCAGCTGAGGGGAAGAAAAGGTCTTTAAACTGTGTTGCTGCAGGTTGGTCTGGGTACAAACACTCTGGGTACATTGATCTATTGTACACTCCTGGAACAGGAACAGGATGCAGGTATAGTGGACAATTCTTATAAAACAATTGCTACTCTATAAACAGCCAGTTTACAGCTTTCTGGTGTCCCCAAGATATAGGTGTTGGTTTCATGTTCTTGGCAGCCCTCCACTCCATAAGTCAAGGTCCCTCTTTTTGACCGGGAGCTGGCAGGAGGCTCGCAGGTCAGTGGTAAAGGGCTGCTGGGGGAAAGCTACCCTCAAACTAGAAAACTGAAGGGGCTTGCTGTAATTTGAGTTTGGGAGACAAACCCCATTGCCAGCATTTTGCACTTGCAGTACGTGATTACTTTGAGATTTAGAAAGCAAGCAAACAGTAATCATTAAGAGCGGTTTATTAAATGAAATAAATTTTTCCTTGTGCCATTAACTAAAGAGCAAGCAATTTAGCTGTTCCTAATTATGAGGTTATGCCTAGATTTTCTAAACGGAAATGACAGTTTATCTACATGGAGTTTTTTTAAGTATGTGTGTATTTTCAAGAGTTTTACAGAAATGAACTCTTTACTTCTCCTCTGTCCACAAGTGCCACCATGTGCAAGTGATTGAAAATGGTGGTGTAAATCTTGGTGCTGCTTCCAGGCAATTACAGAGCCTTGAATACATTGCCCATACCTGCAGGCAGCAGTCTGCCCTGGTGTTTAGCAGAGGGATGTTTTTTTCTCAGCCAATTCAGGCACGGCAGATACATGCATTCACTCCAGGCCCATGTTTGGGATGGCAAAACAAAATAGTTCCCATAGTTATTCCTGGAAGTTAATTAGCTGTGACAGCGGGAAAGTGACAACCTCATGATTCTTGGATATTTATAACAGGGCTGTCACTTGGTAGGTTAGTCAGGTCATAGAGGAGACAAGTGTGTGAAGTCAGGTTTCTGGCAGAACACAGAGCTGAACCTGCGTTGTCGTGCTTCCGTGCCACTGCTTAGATGTTGGCAGAACATATCTCTTGCAGCAGCATTTGTAACATTACACCAGCGTGTGATCTGTATCTTTGGGAAATGTGGCTTTTACGTGCTGCTGTAGGCGCACACGCATTGCCTTCATCACATGCCTTTAGAGTTCGACCTGGGATCATTGAAATCAAGGCATCTTTTCTGCTCCTGCTTTCATGAGCTCAAGGTCAGACTTCCATGGACAATGCAGGGCTGTAGTATAGGGAGGTCATGGATGACATGGAGAAACCTTGTGGTGCCACCCCTTGGCATGCACCATCTGCTTAGGTGGGTGCTACAGCATTCACCACGCCTGCACACTGCACCGGTTGCTCCACGGGTGACAGAGACAACCGGTTTGGGGTCTTTTGCCTCCACTTTGTGTGTTCAGCGAGCTGCACTGCTGATATTGTGCTTCAGGACTTACTGTAACTATAGAGTTTCCTAATGTGGGAAGACATGTTATAGTTATATTTTTACCATGTAATCAAGGCTTAATGTCCTAAATGTATTACTGTACACTGGTAACAGCACAGCACATAACTTTTTATTAATACCTAGAGAGCTGCTCAGGTCCAGAAAGGCTGCTGGGAATATTTCTGAGAGCATTTTTTGTATTTTTGAGAGTTAAAAGAGTAAAAGAGATTTACACCAACAGAAAAAATCTCTGAAATTACACATTTTGTGCAAATCACAGGTATTTGATTGGTAATTATAGGCCAACCTGGAATAGACTATTTTAAAAATCTCTCTCATTCAGAGTACTGTTTATTAATGTTGCTACTGCTCAGAAAAAGAGATATCGCACGCTGAGAAATATATGAGTTACCATTGTGATACAGAGAAAGCACTGGAGTTGGTTCATTTTTGTCTGTCTGTCATTCCATTCCTTCAGTTACCATGATCTCTCATTTCTCCTGTGAAAATTTCCTGCCTGTAAATAATGTGCCAAATTTTGTAGTGGGTTTGTCATCTGCCCAATATTCTTCAGAGAAAGCAGCTGACTGTTGGCTCTCCTAATTTTTAATTCTTCTAGTATTGTTTCCTCGGAGCTAGCTTGAAGGGGGAACAAACCCCAACTATATATAAATAATCCACTAGAACCAGACATTTCCATCAAAAAAAAAAAAGTAAAGCTTTGGAACAAAAAAAAAAAGTTTCATGCAAATTTCTCTCTCTTAAAACTGGCAAGATTTCAATAATCATTTTCTGAGAAATATTTTATTTCACTGAAAGGTGGGACACTGCTTTTCTGTGTTGCTACAAACCCCCACCAGAGAGCAAAGCTGGGAAACTGCCAAACATCTCATACCTGCTGTGACAATGGGTACCCGCAACAACGCACACAAACCCATATTTAACTAAACTGTTCAATTGAATTCTAATCTCCAGTTAATTGCTAAGCTTTTTTAAAAAAACCTCCCTATTCATATTTTATTTCTAAAAAATACCTTTCTGATGTAATGCAAGTGAATGAATGAATGAGAGACTCAAGCACAATATGCTGTCTGCAAAGCTAAATGAGCTACAGGGCTCATATTCTATTAGATATTTGACCCATGAAACTCTCAGTTACAAAGAACCTTTAAAGGGAGATTGGGAAGTCACTGAAGGGCCCTTTTAGTGCTCCTCAGGATAGAAAGTGATACAAAGATCTGGTTTTGTTTTGCACTATGACATCCCTGGGAGAAAGTACTTCCAAGCCTCTGTAAGCCATAAAACTCAATGAGAAGATCACAATAGGCAAAGTAGTAGTGGTCACCAGGTATATTTTTGTGTCCAAAACAGAACTGCAGCCTCCTGAATGAAGCACAACTGTGTGTGTTGTAGGGGATAGGGAGAGCTTTCATTTTTCCTACCTCAAGACTATATGCAGATGAAGGCATGCTGTCTCTGAGTCTGTGCATCGGACTTGGCATCTTCTGGCACTGTCTGGAAGTATCCAAATTAATTTATTCTCCATATTTCTTAATAGGGAATATCAGAAAAGTGAAGAGGTGTTCCTTCCCTGACTTCTTTGAGGGCATAATTTGAACTTAATAATGGGAGAAATGTGAAGTTAAAACATACAGTCCCTAAGTCTGGATTTGTAATGCAGCACCTCATCATACTGTACAAGCCTGAATGATTGTCCTGACCCAATTTTACCTACGAACTACTGATGTTCCCTATAAGAGCTGCTTCTGTGGAGAAGATGCCAACCTGATACAGAATCAAAACATAATTTCATAAGAGGATTCTGTGGAGCAAGTGTGAAGAATGAGACATTTGTGTACAGCTGCTTCTCGCACAGGGCTTCAGGTCTCTCATACACCGGAAAAGTGTATGAAAACCAGAAAAGTCTTCCCTGGACTTCCTCACAGAGTTTCAGGTGCTTACCTCGGTCTCAGTTTCTGTCTTTTTTGCAGACCTGAACATAAGGGCAGTCTGATCCATGCTTGTGTTTGGTCAGGGCATCCAACAAAACTCTCTCTAAGTATGATGGGTCCTTTTTGCCAGTTTTAAGAAATTCCTTGCAGGTGGCTCGTTCGCGTTCTGGGTTCCCACCCTGCACAACATTTGAGCTCAAACAGTTAATTGTCAGTTTGGCTTATCCGTAATTTAACCTGGCAGTGAGAAGTACTGACATGTACTTTTAACTGAAGTGACTCTCCCTGACTCAAGGTTTATGCTTGTATGGAAACGCTGTCAGTGAAAATAATTTTCCAGTCTCTTTCCGTTTGTTCTGTTGCTATACTGTCTTCCAGTCTCCACCTTTGTGAGTGCAAACAGGCCAATGTGACTTTTTTACCAAACGATTATTGAGGACTACAGCTAACAAAGTGTTCTAGGGGGCTATCAAATGTCTCCAAGGTAAGGCATGCATAAAACATGAGCACCTAGTCGTAAATAACCGGGCTCCTCTTCATTTATTTTAAAGTAATGACGGTTGTTTAACTGGCTTGAAAGAGTTACTCTTTCACCCCTACCTTGTTCTGAGCACCGTGGGAAAATGACTTGAGTGCTGTTTGGTTTAAGGGATGTAGTCATGCAAAACCTTTGCTGTACTTGTGGAGGAAGCTGGAGTGTTTCAAGAAATAATGAAGGTGTGAATCATCACAATTCTCAGTTGTCTGATAAGAAAATCTTTTAATCTCTTATAGTAATGTAAGGACTCCAATAGCTGCAATTCTCTCTATAAATTGTGCAATAAAATATGGAATAAATAATTGCAAAAGAACCCAGGATTATCAGTAGTCTCTTCCTTTGATATCAGTATTTCTGCACGGTGTTCTTTAAAGGCTTTTGCTTGTTAGTTTACTTTTAAGAGACAAGTAAACTAATTAGCTCTCTTTTTTTTCACTTTATGGTTTGTTCTTGGCACGCTTAGAGAACATTTGAGCTCAAACAGTTAATTGTCAGTTGTGCCCGTTAGCAGGAAGGATTTCCATTTTTCAAAAACAACTTAAGAAAACAACCAGGACGAGATACTGCTTTCATTAAACATATGAAAAGGATGAGGAGTTTGATTGCTTACTTTTTTAAAAATATATTTTAAATGGCATTCAAAATGCATAAAAAAAATCTTCAGTTTTATATGTGAGTGTTCAGTCAAAAAACCAACAAGGTTTCCCTTTTGAAAAATATTCCATTTCTCATTGTTTCTGGAATTTCACTCCACATACTCTGTGTGATTTTTACAGGACATCATCTATGGTCTTTTACCAAGGTTTTATTTTTGTATTTATCCAAAAATCACACAATGCAGTAGCATGTCAAGAAAGTGAACAGCTTGGTAAGTTTTAGGCTTTTGATGTTCCTTTTATGATCAGGAAATATATAAAAATATGTAAATCACTCAAATTGGAAACCTCAGAACCTTGCTTCTCATAATATACAATAAGATTACAGCTTTATCATTTCATTTATCACTTCCTAGGCAGCAGCCACCCATTGGCTAGAGAGGAAATCAAATGTTTATCCACTGCTACCTTTGCCTGTGGATGGTAAAAAGGTATCTCTAATGTATGACAAAGTCCTGCCATAAAAGATTAGAATAGCGGAGCTAGACAGGAGGAACGAACTACAGCCATAAAGTTTAAAATGTTTGACTGGGATTCTGTTGTGATTTGTCTGCCAGCTCCTTGCTCAGGCTGTGATACGCCTTGACAGCCCACCGTGGGTAAGAGCCACAGAGCAAGGCGAAGCTACTTGCCGGGTGGCCGTGAACATCCTCTGTGCTCACCTTTTCCAAAAGGCTGTGGGGAAGTGGCAAAGCAGTTTTCAGAAATGGCATGTGCACTTGTGTTTTGGAGGGTTTTTTTTTTTATCACTGGAATGTGTTTTATAAATATTCGATGAATGTCTGAAAACATGAAAAGTCACATTAATGGCAAGATTGCTTATGGTGCTTTAATGTAATTGGTCTATTTACTTTCCACAGGAAGTTATTAGGTGAAATACCTCTGTGTACAGAATAAAGATACGTGAGATGCTTCGGCTAATTGTCTAAATGCATAGCTCAGTCAAGGGGGAGAATCTGCCCAGCTCGTTCCGTGTTGCCTCCCTCACTTCATACAGCTGTTTGCAGGCAGTAGTTGGCTTGGGAAATAGCATATAGTACAGCCACTGTTCATATGTCCATCGTGAGGGATTCCTTTCCGCAAATAATTCCCAAACTGGCTTACAAAAGTGCCAAAATAAAGCTACTTGAGTGCTCCCTTAGCCCCAGTTGTTTCTTCCGCTGGACAGGGAAGAAGCCAAGTGACTGTGAGCTGCTGGTGGGTAAATGCAGAGCAAGTGAATTGGTAGTGGCATGGAGAAGCCACCTCTGCCAGACATCCTAGGCATGTTTATATCTCCTGGGACTCAGAAATATGACCTGTGGCAATGTGATGGTATAGTGTCCCAGGGAGGACAAGAGAGGTCCTGAAGGTGGGCTGAGACTCCTTTGTAGCTGAATAAGGGGATCTTGGTAGATGGTGGTGAAGGCATACCTTCAAGAATAGGAAAGAGGACTGAGGGGATGACAAGAAGTGGGTGAAAGACAACACCTAGCTTGTTTGTGTGCAGTTCATAGTTTGAAGGAGGACTTGAACTCTTCTCACAGCCTCCTGAAGTGTTGAGATAGGGAGCACGATAATGGAGCTGGGAGGGGAAGGAGGTTGCTCAGGTTTAGCCTCCACACAGATCTGCCTTGTAATGAGGCCACATGGCCCTGTCTGGAGCTCTGTGATGCAGTAGTGAAGTCACCTTGCTATCCTGTTCTGGATGCATTCACGAGCTCATGGTCCCCATCATGCAGAGCAGTGAAGGAGCTGTGTTGCTGCAAAAATGATATGAATCCCTGTGCATGTGTGTGATCGCATTATAGCTATAATGGGCTTTAAATACTATCTCATTCAGATATAGTCTCATACAACATTTTGGACTGTGTGACTGGCTTGATTTCCCCTTGGGTTTCTTTAAATATGAGGCAATTGCACAGCAATCTAGAAATAACCCAGTGTAGAAAAATAATAGAGATGCTTCTGTTGTTCCCTTGCCATTTTTGCTTCCTTTCTTTTTCTTTGAAGCCACCAGTTATTTCCCTGTAGAATAATGAAGTAACAGGAAACAAGAACCCCCTCCAGCAAAGCGAAGTCTCTTCTGCAGGACTACAGGAGATCACGTCCTGTCGAAAGGTTAATGAGGAACTGAGACTTGTGTGTGTCAGGATAAAGAGACTTGCTCGCTACCCGGTACTAGAAGCATTCGTGAAATCTTTTTAGGAAATGGCATAATGTACTTTTAGTGTAAAATAAAGATAGAAATAAGTTGCAAAAAGCTGTACCATTGGGCCTGGATTTGATACAACAGACACTCAGCAACTGCATGTTTCCCCTTTCCTTATTTCATTGAAAATGGATGCAAAGGACTTAAGAAAATACCCTCTTTTCTCATATCCTCATCACATGTCTGCCAATGTGTGTGAACCAAACTGGCGCTGGACGCTGGTCCTGCTGGACACCAAATACAGAGCCCAGCACGGCCCATTCTTACCCACCTCGGAGATGACCCTTATGACTCAGTGCCCATTGCTGTTTCCCTCCCTCTCTCCCTCTCCTTGCACACAGCAGCTGCTTCCAGGGCTTGCTACTATGTGCACTCAGATTTTTTTTTTTCTTTCAATCTCTGTATTTTAATTACAAAAGGCTGGATGTTTTGAGATAATGAAATGTTTCCACAGGTCATGCTGCTTTCTCTTCCTCTGGATTCCTCTATTAACAGGCTTCCAGAAGGAAATTGTCTTGGTTTCTTTATAGCCTCTATCTGTTCTCACCAAAGCCACTGGCAAACCTTCTGTTTATTTTTCAGGAACGCAAAACTAAGCCAAATGCCAGCAGGCAGAGATCAACGCATATATTGAACCTGGGGAGCCTGGTTAAGTCATTCATTACAGCTACTTCCCTCACTGAATAGGTTTCGGTTTGGGTTTTTTTTGCCAGAAGTACTAACTCACTGAAATAGAAACATTTTGTGGTAGTGTATTAATTTCTGTTGTCCAAAAGGTTATTTTTGGGTCCCAGATGAAAGTTTATAGGGAGCAAAGGAAGTGGAGAAGAAGGACTTTTTATCTGTGCTACTATACTGAGCAAATACAGGTAACATCTTCTGGGCTAGAGTTGCTTGCAGTTGTCTGAACAGATCTAGGTAGATGGAGTTAGCCCTTGATTTCAGGTGTTTGAGTTGAAAGGCTCCTGAAAGGGAACTGGAAGGTGATTGGAACTAAGTGATTTTTAAAGATTCCTTCCAACTCAAACCATTCTGTGCTTCTGTGAAGATGATTCTGAAGGTTTGTGATGTATAATTATTAAATGTTCCCATTTACATCTGGTTATGAAAAATAGTAGTGGAGTGGAGAGAGCCATCAACTTGGGGAAAGTAGAAGTATCATGCAAGCCCGCTCTTTTTGTAAGGAGTTGGATTCCACATCATGATGAACTATGATGACTCGCTGTCTCAGGGCACAATGTTAATTGAGTGCTCTGAAAACAGTTAGAGGCATCACAGAAGAAGATCTTGTCAAGAACTATAAGTAAAAACTGCTTTCAGTTCAAGAAATTACTGGAAAAGGGAGAGTATGTCAAAGTAATACCTATCTTTACCTTGTTCTTACACCTTTCTCTAGGCACATGGTCACTGTCCAACCCAGGATGCTGGACTGAATGCATATTTAGTTCAGTCTGCTACAGATGGGTTTTTAATGCTATTTTACATGAAAGCACCAGAGAAAATCATTCCTGCCTCCCTCTTCGGCTGTGCCTACTCTCTACAATTAGTACTGGGTGTCTAGCTGCCTTGGCTTTTGCAGCTGAGATCTTCCACAAGGCTCTGAAGGCGGCGGTGAAGGAAAAATTATAAATAGAGAAGTGAGAAGTGCTGAGGCTGGAGCAAGACAAAATACCCTTCAACATTCCACTGTTTTTGATCCATAGGCAGTTTTTGATCCATGACTGATGGTAAACTGAACTTAGGGGTCCACATTATTGAAGGCATTCAAATACCTAAAGGTCACCAAAATCTCTGGGAGTAAAGTGTCTGAACATTTTTATAATCTGGGCCATGATAAAGCCAATGAATAGCATTTGTGTTAAATCAGAGGGGTGATTTGTTGGAAGTTTCGGCCTGATGGGAATACAGGAATGCAATAGTTACTCTCAAAATGTTTAAAAGCATTTGAAACACCAGTATCAGTTTACTTCACTGTTGTGTTGCATTGTGTTGATGTCACAGGCAGTACGCAAGCATTAAAATGAAGTAAGTAGTGATGAATGCTTCCATAATTCTTGTATTCCAACAAAAAACAGAGCAAGATTTGCTTTATATTTTGGCTACAGTTTTTTTTTTTTTTATAAGTAGGACATACTAAGTATTGTTAATATTAAATGAGCTGGTCTGTCCACAGAATAAATATGAAATTCTAGGGTTTTTTTTGCTTAAATTCTGAGTCTGCATTGGTTGTATCCATGGTGATAGTAAGATTCTTGTTCTGATTCCTTTTCAAGTCAGTGTTGTGATTCTTAGTGATTTTGAAACTGCTTTTCAGTAATTCTAAAAATTAATGGTTAGGCAAATAGTCTCAGTGTTGGCTCAGTCTCCAGTGTGCATGCACCCATTATTAAGTAAAAATCTACAGCAGCAAACCCTTTCATTGTGGTTTGGGTTCTCGTGTTGTGTCTGTAGGGATAGGATATTCTGTATAGACAAAATCTGGTGATGCTGCACCAAAACTTGCTACAGGCTTGATTGGGAAATGTAAAGGTCAAGCTCTTTCTTTGTAGAGATTGCTGGCTCAATATAGCTGTAGTAGTAGGAGTGAACAATAGGAATGAGGGAGTGGGGTGATAAATCAGAGGAATACTTGCTTCAATAGATCTCTCTCTTACATTAATTTGCTCTTGGTAAGATACTTAGGGGGTGTTTATCATTCTATCTTTTCTGTGGGTGTGCAGTCTGAAAATTTTTGGGGAAAAAAAATATAAAGGAAAAAGATAAGACTATAGGGAGAAGGTAGATTATATAAGTAGGGATCCCCATGTATGTGCTGCAGAGGGAAGGAGTGAGGAAGACAGGTGATGGTAGTGCCAGAGGTACAGGAGGATGTGCAGAAGCAATACCATAGAAAGCAAGTGAGAAATAGTCTCAATTTTGACAGCTGTAGAGTGGGGAAAATTTGCTTGGCCACCCCATGAGAGGGGAGGACATGGAGCATTACCCCAATGGGACCAGGAAATACCCGGGTTAGCCCAGAGTGTTGGACATGCCAGTGGTAAAACCTGTGTGTGACAGCTACAGCTCTTCCTCCTGGTGTCTGCAAACTTCCCAAAGCTTGGACTGAGTCAAATTTATACATGTCTGATAGGAAATTTGAAAATCTTCCTGATATTTATCAGAGGCTGCAGGTTCCCAGAAACCCTGTATTGCTAAGCTCAGCCTGAACAAAATGACTAAGTGCTCCAGAGATTTTGCCCTTGAACAAAAGTGAAGCTTAAAAAAGCTTTAACAAACATTTGGACTTTTCAAACACTTACGTGCAGCTTGCATCTCCCCATTGGCTGTATAGACTGAAGATGAAGAGGGAGGAGCTTGCACTGTGGTTATTCCCCTTGATGAGGACACCTAGATAAATTTTTTTTTTTACTGGAAGAGCCCAGTGAAGGATCTGCACTGATGCTACATGCATGGTTTCTCATTAATATATGTTAACAATGACTTACAGTTAACCTGAAGTCTTGTTTCTGGGTTTGTGTAGGGCTTTTAAAGTTTCAAGTATACAGCTGAGTGTTTTCTCTGTTTCCTCTTCAAATGAACGTGCAAAACATTCCACTCCGGCCATTCCTCACACAGTCACAGAATCATAGAATAGTTTGGGTTGGAAGGGACCTTGCAAGGAGCAAGGACATCTCCAACCAGATCAGGTTGCTCAGAGCCCTGTCCAACCTGGCCCTGAATGTTTCCAGGGATGGGGCATCCACCACCTCTCTGGGCAACCTGTGCCAGTGTTTCACCACCCTCAGTGTAAAAAATTTCTTCCTTATATCTAATCTAAATCTGCCTTCTTTTAGTTTAAGACCATTACCCCTTGTCCTGTCACTACAGGTCCTGCTAAAAAGTTTGTCCCCATCTTTCTCATAAGCCCCCTTTAAATATTGAAAGGCCGCAGTAAGGTCTCCCCAGAGCCTTCTTTTTTCAATGTTGAACAGCCCCAACTCTCTCAGCCTGTCTTCATAGGAGAGGTGCTCCAGCCCTCTGATCATCTTCGTGGCCTCCTTTGGATCCTCTCCAACAGGTCCACATCCTCCTTATGCTGGGGGCTCAAGAGCTGGACGCAGTACTCTAGGTAGGGGCTCATGAGAGCAGAGTAGAAGGAGAGAATCACCTCCCTTCACCTGCTGGTCATGCTTCTTTTGAAGGTTTCTCACTTACTGTGAGATCTCCCCTGAGTCAGTGATGATAGAATGTGGTCAATTTTTTAAACTAGGGATTTGCAAACTAAAACAAATTCACAATCAAGTTCAGTCAGGAGATTCCTCACATTCCTGCTCTGTATGGTCTTCAGACTCTATGAAAAATACAACTGATCTGCACACTTTTCGGTTTTTTGGTTCACTTATGGGAATGCCAAACAACAATCACTGTCAGCGAGTTTCACAAATGGCTGGAAATTATTCTCAAAGAAGAGAAAAGAGTAACTGCTATCAAGCTAGAAGGCATCTAGCACATCTAATGCTACTTCTGATGTATAATGAGATGAAAAAATGTCTCTTTTTTTTCAGAAATAATTTAACTGATGGAAGAGATTCTTTTATAGTTTGACCCTTCCGTTGGTTGTGTTGCAGAATCTTCTGGAGGACATGACCAGAGTTCAAAACGAACTTGGTCAGACAGAGAGATGAATAGAGAATTGGTCAGACAGAGAGATGAATTGGTGAATAAATAAAAGGATGTTCAATGTACCAACTGTGACATTTAGGAAGGGGAATACAAATGCCAGGTGGGTTGTGTCTGCTGAGTAGTAGTATGGCAGAGGAAGATTTAGGGATGAGAGTGGAACAACAGTATGTATTAGTCAGCAACATGGTATTGAGAAAACAGAAATGTCACCCCAGGCTGAAGTTGAGTTTTAAATAATTTGGTAGTCTTAGAAGTCCTTTAGCTGTAATTCTGCAATAAATGTCTCATTTAGTTCTGATAACCACTTATTCTTTGCATAACTGTTCCATTTATTTTTACAAAGCTAACTCATTCTTTATAGCTAGTTCTTAGCAAAGTGAAGCATTCAGCTAGGTAGGTTGTTTTATGACAGTCAACTTAAAGACATCTCCAAATTTGTTTTGAATTATTTGGTACAGGCCCAGTGGAACAACTTGTAAAGTCCATGTGCAGTGTGGAGCTCCTCATCTTAACTTGCTCTGTGAGAGTGAATTGTTCAGTGGAGAGAGACATGGTGCTGCAGAACATTCCAGGAAGTCTTTCTGTGACTCCCATAGTTTATGGAGGAGCCCAGGGAAACCCATCCTGATAAAGGTAATTTTTTTTTGTGGCTGCATCTATCCAAATGACTTGACCAAAATAGATTGATGATGAACACATGATTTGTATGTTGAATTCATCTGAATTCTGCACTTTATTAACAGCAGTGTGGACCAGCTAAGAACGGTCTTGCACATAGACTTTTTCTTTTTTCTTAAAGCTAAAGGAATAGAGTTATCTTCCTTAATTTGCCAGGGCTTTCCTTATCTGTTCATAACTCTTTAGCTGGTACACACTTAAACAGAAAAAGCTTCTTCCCTGTGTACTCTGTATTGCATGGATTTGCCAATAGTTTAGCTTGTCAAAGCTTGGTTTAAGCCCTTCTATATTAGCACCACAACCGACTGAAAACAATTAATCCCATGACAGTTATTAATCCACAGATGGCTTGACAGCCATGCCACATTTAAGATGTGATGGTGTATCATTTACCTGAATTGGTGCTAGTGATGGAGCTATATACCTTGTTGAAGTTACACTACTTTAAACAAATAAAAGTGGAGGGGAGACCAAGAAGACTGGTGGCAGGGTTAACCTTTGAAGAAGACTAGAGGAACTAGACATCTAGAGAGGAGAAACTAAAGGGGCAGCAGGAGAAATTTTAAAATATGAAGACCTTTTTTTAAAGGAATCATAGAATAGTTTGGGTTGGAAGGGACCTTTACAGGTCATCTAGTCCAACCCCCCTGCAAGGGGCAGGGACATCTCCAACCACATCAGGTTGCTCAGAGCCTCATCCAACCTGGCCTTGAATGTTTCCAGGGATGGGATATCAACCACCTCTCTAGGCAACCTGTGCCAGTGTTTCACCACCTCCATTGTAAAAATTTTTTGTCCTTATGTCCAGTCTGAATCTACCTCCCTCTATTTTAAAACCATTACCCCTCATCCTATCACAATAGGCTCTGCCCTCTATCTTTCCTGTAGGCCCCCTTTAGGTACTGGAAGACCGCTATAAAGTGTCCCTGGAGTCAATGGTGATCAATGATGTCCACAACTGCTGGAGAAAGGCCTGTGGAGGTAGAACAGCCTGTATGATGAAAGAGTGAAATTAGCTTAATTGTGCAGTCTGAGGGTTCCTCTCAATGCTAGTCTCTTCCTTTAGGAGCTTCACAAAATTCTTTTAGGTATAACCTGTGAATATTTAGTCCTGCCTCATCACAGGAGGGCTGGGTTAGATGACATCCTTGAATTCCCGCACAGCCTTTAATTTCCATGATTGTTTCATTTCTGCTGCTTGCAGTACTGCTCTATGCCTTCAAACTCCTTGTAGATTTGTGCACACTGAAAAAT
Source organism: Tetrax tetrax (assembly GCA_009806455.1). NCBI lineage: Eukaryota > Metazoa > Chordata > Aves > Otidiformes > Otididae > Tetrax > Tetrax tetrax. The sequence goes on from WHYT01016795.1 coordinate 476,001, forward strand.
GTTTCTTTTGCTAATCCACATCATCAAAATTAAGGAAAGCAAAGAAGCAGGTTAGCTGAGTGAAACATTAAAAATCTAGTAACTACTCTATCTTTTCTATCTGTGGACATGCTCTGTGTTGCAGCCTCTGCTCACTTCTTTGCTTGCGCAGCTAAGTCTGTCTTATCTGGAAATATCTACATACTTGAAGTTTGTAAGCAGAGCAGATGTACACACCTCCTCATACTATAAAGTAATCTGTAAGGTTGGACTATCTGGTATCCTAAACCAGAAGCTGTCATCAACAATCTGCTTCTTGAAGTTGCTGCATGGGTTAACTGTAGAATGGTGTCTCCTTCTGAAGATAAAATCTGAGACTGGACCTTCTCTGCAGCTGTGGTTAAACAGGATAGACAATTTTTTTTTTTCACTTTTTCCCTCCTCTCTCTCATAGAAATACATACAAGCTGAACAACATATGAGAAAACAAGTGGAAATAACTGGGATAAAACAATCTAATATAAAATCATTATCAAGAGCCTCAACCTCTCCAAAGCTTTAAAAGCATTTCTGACTGACTTAGCTGACAAACCCCCTTCATTTCAAATCTTGTTTCTGGTATTTTACATCATTTACATCATTAACCAGGAAAATCTCACAAGAGACTGTTGTGCTTGTTCTTCCTACCAGCAGCGCCCAAATTACATAGACCTGCAGCATTTCTGCTCTAAATAATCTCCTGAAGTCAGAAACAGGACTTAATGCGCAGTCCCCAAGGAAAGCCAAAGGCAGCGAGGGGTGAGTAGCTTGAGATGTGTTGGGTTCACAGGCTGTTCCAGCACAAACATTGTACCTGGGCTACAGCACGTGACTGTCTGTGCCAAGGCTGTGCTGGCTGGGGGGCTACAGGGTGAAACCCATGCCCAGCTGAGGGGGTAAGTGAGCCAAGCGGAGCAGCTGAGGCCAATGTTCCACGTCTGTCCTTGAGCTCCATCTCACAATGGAACAGCTAACCCTTCCAGGAGCTGCTGTCATTTCCTGCCTCCGTGCCATTCCCAGGGTTTCCCAGGCTCACCAAGGTACAAGAAGTGTGTCTTGTGTTTTTTCTTCCTTACAAAATAAATGTGAGATTTCTCTGACCTTTAGAGAAAATTACGGTTTCTCCACAGAGTGTAGCTGGTTGGAATATTCTTAGGGTCTGTCTTTTGGATTGATCTTCTCAGTATCCATTAAAACTCTTCCCTGGAATTCAGTCCTTCCAGTCCACAAGATTTCTGACCAATTAATTCTTGAACACTTTATTATTGTACTCGCCTGCGCTCAATAGCTATGGGAAATTTTATTGATATTTTGGATAAATTGCAAATACTTTTTCTTTATACTCTGGAATAAGCATGCATTATCCCTAGACCTGAGATTTCTTATATTTTCCCCAAATGCAAGTTTCATATTTATTGAAATCTTCTGTTGATTAAATGCTCTGAATAGTGCATCCAGAAGACTAATCGATATTTTAAATGCACTCAGGCATATTAGCTGCTTACTGGTTACACAGACAAATAATGAACTTCCTATATGAGAAGGTAAAATCCATGAATAATTCATAGCCCGTAATTTATTCACTTTTGCCTTTTGAATTGATTTGGCAATTATTCTTGTACTGCACATCATTTACAAATGCTTAGATATAAATATTTACAGTTGCAAATTTGTGGTCAAATCATTTCTATTCTCTGATGGAATGGCTTCTGTAGCACACCAAGCAGTGTAAATTGTGAGTTTTACTGTTAAATATACAACTTGGTAGAATGTGGGTACTTGAATGATCAAACGAAGTGGGTACGTATTGACTGTAAATATGGTCAAACTGATGTATTTCGAATATGAATAAATATTTGCAGGCAGGTTTTTCTTCATCATTTAATGCAGTAAGAACAAGGGAAAGATCTTGTGTGTTGTGCTGCCACAGACAACAAAGGCCAATGTACTTTGGCACTGATATTTTTATTGTTTATTCAGATCTTCTCTCTTTTTCCTTTGTTTGCAAGTTGGTTTTTTAATTTTTTTTTTCCTGCTGATTGTATTCTACATTTTCCAAGGATGATTGCAACATTCAGGAAAAAAAGAATTCACTCTAGATGTAGATGACTGGCAAAAGCCCTCTGTTTCCCTTAACCCCATGTTGTAGGATCCACAAGGAAAATCTGTGAGGGAATTGATGGCCTGAGTGAAAGGGCTAATTCACAATGACTTACTTCAGCCAAAGGAGACTTGCCTCCTGAAACTCCCCTTGAAGTTATTGGAGAAAGAGAGACTTCTCTAGAGGATGATTGAGAACAGGAGCCGAATTTTAAATTCTCTGAATCACTCTGCTAGTCTGCTTATTTTGAAGAGTGCAGTTTATCTTCCCTCCATTTCCTACTTGCTGCCCTGATTGATGAGTCAGGAGTTATGCAGAATGAATGAATCTCACCTTTTATGAATAAAGCATAGCATTGTAATAATTTGAAGCACTTGATTTGAGACTAAAGAACTAATGAAAGCGTTAAGGTGTATTATATTATATATTTCTCTCTCTGAACACTCAGAAGAACTTTGAAAAATTCCAGCTTTAAGCATTTAAGTTGTTTAATATATTGCAATAATTCAAAGTCACTTAATGTGATTTTCAGTTTTCTTGACGCACTCCAGAAAATTATTTTTCCAAAGTTCCTTCACTTTGAAATGCTTCCACAGAAGCACTCGAGGCTGAAAGTAAAGTTAATCCATTTACAGATAGCACACTCAGAAAAGAACAAAACCTATGAAACAACAGTGTGTTCTAAAGGAATAAAGATTAAGGCATTAGCATCCAAAGCAATTTTAAAGTAAAACTAGGTACTTTGTTGTAAATACATTTGAGAAATGAGCGTGGATGCTCAGGTAGCCTTAAGGCCAGGGCAGTGGTAGCGTTAGGACTCCTCTGGAAGTGATTTTCAAAGGAAATTTGTGCATTGTGTGCAGCTCATTAATGGGTATGAAAGCATGTTCAAACTTTTTGTGGCTATTTTCCTCCTGGGATGAAGTGTTGTTGCTCAGAGTAGAGCTTCATGACCACACCAAAACTACTGAAGTTGCCTCTCTCAGCTCTTCACTGTTGTTCTCAGGAGCAGTGTCACAGGGCTGTGTGAGCACCTCACATCTGGGTAAGTGCCAGCTGGATAAGTGCCAGGTCACCCTGCTGAGCTGCAGCTGATGCCCAGGAAGGAAACTCCTGACCAACAGCCTTCATGTAGACACAGAGCCTGCTGTAAGTGTTGTCCTTGCTCTCCTTGGTGGACCCTCTGTGTCTTTTTCTGTGTGATGTTGGGGATGCATAGTGCTACAGATGGCATTAGAATAGAAGATAATAGCTCAGCCGAAAGGGACCTACAGCGATCATCTAGTGCAACTGCCTGACCACTTCAGAACTGACCAAAAGGCAGAGCATGTTTTTAAGTGCATTGTCCAAATGCCTCCTAAACACTGACAGGCTTGGGGCATTGACCACCCCTCTAGGTAAGCCTATTCCAGTGTCTGACCACCTTCTTGGTAAAGAAATGCTTTTTAATGTCCAATCTAAACCTCCCATGGCAAAGCTTTGAACAATTCCCACATGTCCTGTCACAGGATCCCAGGGAGAAGAGCTCAGCACCTCCTTCTCCACTTCCCCTCCTCAGAAGCTGTAGAGAGCAATGAGGTCAACCCTCAGCCTCCTCCTCTCCAAACTAGAGAAGCCAGAGTCCTTAGCCACTCCTCCGAGGACATGTCTTCCAGCCCTTTCACCAGCTTTGTTACCCTCCCCTGGATGCATTCAAGAACCAAGTGGGGTTCTTGAATGGGGCCCAGAACTGCACACACTACTCCAGGTGAGGACACACCAATGCTGAATACAGCAGGACAATGGCCTCTTTTGACAGGCTGGTCATGCTGTGTTTGATGCACCCCAGGATACAGTTTGCCCCCTTGGCTGCCAGGGCACACTGCTGACCCACATTGACCCTGCTGTCGACCAGCACCCCCAGATTCCTTTCTGCAGGGCTGCTCTCCAGCCACTCTTCTTCTAATTTATACTTGTACCTGGCATTTCTCTGTCCTAGGTGCAGGTTCTGGCATTTGGACTTGTTAAATTTCATCCCCTTAATCATAGCCCAATGCTCCAATCTACCTAGATCCCTCTGCAAGGCCTCTTGTCCCTCAAGAGAGACAAAAGCACCTCCCAGTTTGGTATAATCAATTAGCTGGCTAATCGTGCATTCAACTCCTGCAACCAGATTGTTGATAAATATATTGAACAGAACTGCCCCTAGAACTGAACCATGAGGAACACTGCTGCTGACAGGTCACCAGCCAAATGTAGTTCCATTCATTACCAACCTTTGAGCTCTGCCCTTCAGCCAGTTCTTCACCCAGTACACCATGAATTCACTCATCCCACAATTGGACAACTTGTCCAGAAAGATGCTGTGAGGGACAGGATCAAAAGCCTTATTAAAATCCAGAAGAAAATATATCCATTGCCTTCCCTTCCTCCACTAGGTGAGTGACCTTATCATAGAAGGATATCAAATTAGTTAAAAATGATGTTCCCTTTGTGATTTCATGTTGGCTGTGCCCGATGATTGCATTATTCTTTAAATGCCTTTCAATAGTACACAGTATAATCTTCTCCATAATTTTTCCAGGAACTGAGGTTAAACTAACAAACAGGTCTGTAGTTCCTTGGCTTTTTCCTCACACCATTTCTGCAGATTGGAATCACATTGACTAGCTTCCAGTCAGCAGGGACTTCCCCAAACTCCCAAGACCTTTGGCAGATGATTGAGAGGGGTTGTAGAATCATAGAATAGTTTGGGTTGCAAGACGCCTTTAAAGATCATCTAGTCCAACCCCCCTGCAAGGAGCAGGGTCCTATCATAACGTCCACTCACTCCTTCAGTGCTCTGGGATGAATCGCATCAGGACCCACAGGCTTGTGAACATCCAGCTGATACAGCTGGTCCCTTACACATTCCACTACACATTCTTCTAGCACATCGGCATCTTAAGACAACCACTGCTAATGCCTCTTAATTGAAATTTGGTGACTTACAAATGATTCTACAGGTATTGCATAGTGCATCTATGTATGGTGGCCCCCACACAGGACACTCAGGATGCATGTCCTACTTAGGACGTCCAACCGCCAGGGGCTGCTCTGTAGGGACCTCCTGCCCCAGGCACCTGCAAGTGGTCCCACTTCCTACGCTAGTTGCCTGCTGCCATGTGCGCGCTTTTTTTCCCTAGGGTATGTGTCACTCCTGTACTCTCCAGGGGCTTGATAGGACCTCCAAGGGTCATCATAAAATGACTCTTTTAAACACAATTTCCATCATGGCCAAGGTCCATATGGAATTTCCTCCAGTCCAGAAATGCCACAACAGAGAGAGCGATCAGTGAGCTCCTTACAGCTGTATCAGGTGTCTGTAGTGTGTGCGTGCACTCCCCATTGCTCACAAACACGATTAAGAAGAGGGGAGGCCAAAGGGGTGTTGCACTGTGGTGAGAAATTATCTTCTGGTGGGTACTGTGACAGTATCAAGGATGCTTCAACTTGGCTTCCTGCTCATGGTGTGGTACATTGTGGGG
>WHYT01016795.1:492221-592487 GCA_009806455.1 Tetrax tetrax
ATGCTGAATACAGCAGGACAATGGCCTCTTTTGACAGGCTGGTCATGCTGTGTTTGATGCACCCCAGGATACAGTTTGCCCCCTTGGCTGCCAGGGCACACTGCTGACCCACATTGACCCTGCTGTGGACCAGCGCCCCCAGATTCCTTTCTGCAGGGCTGCTCTCCAGCCACTCTTCTTCTAATTTATACTTGTACCTGGCATTTCTCTGTCCTAGGTGCAGGTTCTGGCATTTGGACTTGTTAAATTTCATCCCCTTAATCATAGCCCAATGCTCCAATCTACCTAGATCCCTCTGCAAGGCCTCTTGTCCCTCAAGAGAGACAAAAGCACCTCCCAGTTTGGTATAATCAATTAGCTGGCTAATCGTGCATTCAACTCCTGCAACCAGATTGTTGATAAATATATTGAACAGAACTGCCCCTAGAACTGAACCATGAGGAACACTGCTGCTGACAGGTCACCAGCCAAATGTAGTTCCATTCATTACCAACCTTTGAGCTCTGCCCTTCAGCCAGTTCTTCACCCAGTACACCATGAATTCACTCATCCCACAATTGGACAACTTGGATCAAAAGCCTTATTAAAATCCAGAAGAAAATATATCCATTGCCTTCCCTTCCTCCACTAGGTGAATGACCTTATCATAGAAGGATATCAAATTAGTTAAAAATGATGTTCCCTTTGTGATTTCATGTTGGCTGTGCCCCATGATTGCATTATTCTTTAAATGCCTTTCAATAGTACACAGTATAATCTTCTCCATAATTTTTCCAAGAACTGAGGTTAAACTAACAAACAGGTCTGTAGTTCCTTGGCTTTTTCCTCACACCGTTTCTGCAGATTGGAATCACATTTACTAGCTTCCAGTCAGCAGGGACTTCCCCAAACTCCCAAGACCTTTGGCAGATGATTGAGAGGGGTTGTAGAATCATAGAATAGTTTGGGTTGCAAGACGCCTTTAAAGATCATCTAGTCCAACCCCCCTGCAAGGAGCAGGGTCCTATCATAACGTCCACTCACTCCTTCAGTGCTCTGGGATGAATCGCATCAGGACCCACAGGCTTGTGAACATCCAGCTGATACAGCTGGTCCCTTACACATTCCAGTACACATTCTTCTAGCACATCGGCATCTTAAGACAACCACTGCTAATGCCTCTTAATTGAAATTTGGTGACTTACAAATAATTCTACAGGTATTGCATAGTGCATCTATGTATGGTGGCCCCCACACAGGACACTCAGGATGCATGTCCTACTTAGGACGTCCAACCGCCAGGGGCTGCTCTGTAGGGACCTCCTGCCCCAGGCACCTGCAAGTGGTCCCACTTCCTACGCTAGTTGCCTGCTGCCATGTGCGCGCTTTTTTTCCCTAGGGTATGTGTCACTCCTGTACTCTCCAGGGGCTTGATAGGACCTCCAAGGGTCATCATAAAATGACTCTTTTAAACACAATTTCCATCATGGCCAAGGTCCATATGGAATTTCCTCCAGTCCAGAAATGCCACAACAGAGAGAGCGATCAGTGAGCTCCTTACAGCTGTATCAGGTGTCTGTAGTGTGTGCGTGCACTCCCCATTGCTCACAAACACGATTAAGAAGAGGGGAGGCCAAAGGGGTGTTGCACTGTGGTGAGAAATTATCTTCTGGTGGGTACTGTGACAGTATCAAGGATGCTTCAACTTGGCTTCCTGCTCATGGTGTGGTACATTGTGGGGCAGTGCACCTGCAGTTAACTCTTCCTCCCCTGGGTGAACAGACAGAAATAATATTTGTTTCCTAGCGTAGTGCTAGGAAGCATACTTTTGTAGTCTCTTCACATTTTTATCTGAAAAGTAGGAACAAAATTCTGCTGTCAGTAAAATGAATTGTCAGAACGACCGCATGTACTGAGTTTAATTTCCTTTAATATTTAATGACTAGCTAGCTTTTCCTGGGATAATGATTTCACAAGAAGAGAAAGATCAGAGCAGACCTCCTGCTAGTGTAGCACAGCTACAGCAGGAACTGTAGAAATGCAGGGTCAATCCTGCAGAATGAGATTCTGCCATCTGGACTCATTGTGGCTAGCGCTTCACACCTCGAGGGTCTGCACCGGTGTCAGTAGGACTGCTGTAGAGGAAAGGACATGTTCCATATGCGTTGAGGCACAGAGTTTGACCCTAACTGCAAAATGCTCCCTCCCTTGGTAAGAGAAAACTGGACATGGTTTGAGGCAATCCTCTATATCTCCTGCTTTTCATGAGAGAGGGGTAGGATGTCTCCTCCTGTCTCTCACATGTCACAAGGCTGTGCTGTCCAGCCCTTTCCACAGTCATATATATTCCTCACTCAACCATGTCACGGTGATGTTATTTTATATAAAGAGGGCTTTTATACAGTAATTTTCACATCATGTTTGGAACAGCAATCTGCCTACATTTCTGTATGGCAAACAATGCTAGAAGCACTTGACCATCAAACAGCAGATGTATGGTTTTGACATCAATGTCAAAAGTAATGTTTCTTCACTCAGCAGGTTAGCAGATGTAGGTGTTGGTAGTCCACATGGCAGAATAGACGCTGATTGTTTTCTCACAGTTGTATTGGCTCTGCAGTGCTAACAGTCTTGTTAGCTCTTGTCTTTGGCATCTTCAGATGCATTCCTCTGAATTTCGAGAGTTAGAAGAACCATTAGATACAAGGAAGGAACAAGAAGACCCACAGCATATGTTCAGTCTGCAGGCAAACAGTACTGCCTGTGCTAACCCTAATCCATGTGTATAAAGATGGTCTGGGAAGCTAATTATGACAGGCGGGGGAAAAAAAAGAAAGAAAGGACTGTAGGAATTTGCTCCAAATGACAGCAAATGCAGTTGGCAGAATGACTGAAACTCGATCCCTGAAGAATTCCTCCAGGATATGTAGCTTTTCTGACACAAAGTGAGTGGGCTTATTAGGTGGATTCAATGACTTTAAAGTAATTTTCTACCCATAGCCGGACTAACACCTGTAATTCTTCCTCTTTCTATTTTTTTTTCTTCTATTGGATGGGGACCAGATCCACAGACCAATTTGTTTATTTGTGGCTGGTTTCTGATGGTGGATGAATTGACTGATAGTGTCTGTCAATTGTGAATCCAAGGATAAATTCACAGGCTGTTAGCAAAAGCACTGCCTGATGCCTGTCATCTCTACTAATCAAGCATTGCTCCCTCCTTCCCAAACCGTCAGGATAGCTTGAGGCTCCTTTTCCTTTACAGTTTTGTTTTCCACTGAACTGTACCCTGTGGTTAATTTTCCTTCTTACTTTGCAGCTTCTCTCCTGCCTGCCCTGTTGCATGGGTATATTCTGCTTTCAGATCTCACAGTTTGCCAAGCACGAGGTACGGTGAGAAACAGCAGCACAGATTTTAGAGAACCTGGCTACTTTCTCTCCTAGCTGTCATTAAGGAGCAAATAACTGAAGATTTGTACCTGTTCATTTTCAATAAATCCCCCAAGATTTCTGAAGACGTAGGAAAGATGGTTTTCAGGTATTGCCCTTGCTTGCCTACCAGATGCCAACAGGGGGAGTTTCAGCTCTGTCTCAGATTTATGCTTCTGACAGTATCCTCACCTTTAGTGATATTGATCACGAGGGATAAAAGTTATTTATTTTCCCACATTTCAATAACATTTCTTAACGCCTCTTTCCTTTAAAGAAACACTTCTGTAGCTCTTCTATAGATTGAAAATGAAGGCACAATTCGTATCTCTTCTTGAAATCCTTTTAAAATGAGACCAGTGATGGAATGGTTCTACATTTTGCTATGCTAGAGTAAAAGAAAACTAATTTGCCTCTGAGATGAATCAAAACCAGATTTTAGAAAACTATCTCCATTTCTTCCTTCTCCCTAAAAACTCTAATGACCGAGGTGTAGTTGACTTCTCTTGCTCATTTTGTATAAACTAAGATTTGAATGATAAGATCTTAGAAAACAAAAAAAAAATCTGCCTCTGGCCTATCAGTTTAAATCAATTAATTCATAGCCAGATAGAAAACAAATGCAGAAAAATATCTCCCTTTGATTTGTTTGTTTATTTGTTTAAGGAGGAAGTAAATGGGGAAGAACTTCACTTCTGAGAAGGCAGAATGGTCTCTTAGGGAAATGAGGGTCTGTGCTCAGAAGGGGGATGTAAGCCATGCTTGTGTAGAAATGAATGGAAGGAGACTTTTTTGGAGACATTTTGTCTCTTTGTGAATAGGGCAGAATATATGTGTGCAGTGCTACAGTCAATTCTGCCAGGTCTTGGCACATTGCAATTTCTTTTCTTTTCACAAAATTTCTCATTTATTTCTTATGTGAAAAATTGTTTTTGAAATTGTCTTCAAAGAACAAGAAGGCAGCTTTTCTGTAACATAAACATAGTATTTTCAGTTACTGCTGAAGAAGGTACCTTCCGTATATCAAGCCTCTAGGGTTCACTCAAGTTGCATTTCAAGCATTTTTTTGCTACCATCCAGCCCAGACTTCAGCTTCTGAATCTGCTTCATTTATGGATGTGAAAGCATGAACAGATTAAATCCAAAGCTCTTCAAGAGAAAACTGAAATGTCCTGAGTCACCCACTGAGAGCTGGCACTAGCTCCTCTTTTCAGTCTTATTACCTCTGAGCTTCAAAACTACAGCTGCTTTCAACTATGACGTCTCAGCTGACAGGGTCCAGAGCCATGATCTTGTCAAAAGAGGCCAGAGTGGATGAATTCTCCCTTAGGCAATCTGTCCTCTTTGGGGGAATCCTGCAAAGTCGACTTCTTCCTAATTTGTGGAAGGAGTGTTTTTAAGGGATTAAAAATTCTTCGGCTTCCATTTGGCACCTGAATTTTGAATTGACAAGCTGTGTCATTCTCTCCATACCCACACACAGGAGGGCTGTGCTCTATGTAATATGCAAAAAACATGTGAGTAAAGATGTGTGCGTATATATATACAAAAACTGTGCTTGCCTACTTTAGAAATCCAAATTAAAATTCATGTCTATAGCTGTGATGCTCATCATTTCACTCAGTCCAGTTTTGTAGTTGGTTAAAATCCTTTTTAATTGGTAGCTATCAGCAATTCTGTGAGTAGGTTGCTGGAGTGGAGAAGGTTAATGTTGTATCTAGGGGGGAAGGGAATCAACTTACTGCGGTGGGAAGTAGGACATTCTTCTTGATTCGATGAAATTATGTTGGAGAGAAATCCACTGTGTCTTGATATTGACATAATTGCATTGCATATTCTGGAACGGCCTTCTGTAATGGGCTGATCTTGCGCATGTACCAAAGGGCAAGGATGGCCCAGCGCAGCTTGCCGAGATGCTCTGTCTATTCCCCTGCCAGCAGCCCAGCCAGGAGGGGTGAATGGTTCCGGGGGTATTAGGAGGGGTGCCAGGATCAGCCAGGGCTGGCAGGTTTTACTGGGACAGTTGCAGTATTGCAGTAACACATCTGCCTGGGCCTGGCTCTTGAGTAAGAAATGGAGAGTGAAAGTAATTCCCAAGGATACTGAAGTAGGTCATCTCCATCACTGACTGTGACCCAAATATCTCCCCTGAGAATGAAGCCTCATTTCACACCCAAGCCAAACAGCTTGGAGACAGGGCTGGAAACCCTTCCATTTCTCTGCTGTGTGCACTTCTGGTTAAAGCCCAGATTGGCTGTTCAGACGACTGGCAGAGAGTGAAAGAGAGGAAAGGCATGTGGATGTAAGGAAGGTGTTTAGATCAAGAGCTAAGAGAGGCTACATCACAGAATTAAGTCAGCTGTGCAAGCTTGCACGAGTATTTCCACTTGTGCTGTCCTCACATCTTCTCTGAGGGAAGATTTTTGTCCCAAACACAAGGACTGTATGTACATTGCAGGATACATTGCAGTGCATCACACAGCTGTGGCTTCTAGCCATGCGTCTGTTTGTGGGGACATGCTGGTTGGCACCAGGCTAGCGTGTGCCCTGCTTGCCTTGAGAAGGAAGCCCGGGTGCACATGGGCAGGGAAGGAGCTGAGGTGCAGCCGATACACTGGTCGGGATGGCTATGGAACCAGACCCTCAGGATGTGCTAGAGAGTTCACCGTCCGGTAGGCAGCACACAGCCAGAGGTCATGCCGGGGGGTCATGGCTGTGAATGCATCTGTTTTGAGCCAGCGCTCTTATGGCTGCACAAATGGGGCTCCCAAGGCCCCATTCTGTAGTTGTGGGATCTAGGCTGTGTTCAGGAAGTGTACAAAATGTTATGACTGCAGTAGGACATGGGATATGTTTTCTGTGTTTTTGACCAAGAAGACAAAGCTGATGGTAGTAGACACCATATAAAGCACTGAGGATCATGACGGCATTTTAAGCAAAATAACCAAGTTAATGGGTAGGATGCTAGGTGCACCATATGCATGACTAGCTTTGTATATAACAAAATCAAAAGCCTTGTGAAAGAGTAAGTAGGAAAACTTAAGTTAACTTAGAGTATGGAGGTGGGCATTTGAGATAAGTACATTAAAAACTTTTTACTGGTAAGTGAAATCTCAATGGAAAATGGCTTATGTCTCTATCTATGACTTCCAGACAGACTTACATGGACATTAAATAAAACAGTGTGCTTTTCTGGATTAAGGCCAAGATGCTGTCAAGGATCATATATCTTTTAGTCAAAAGTGGTAAAAGATGTCTCTGTCTCTAAAGAGAAGAGGGATGTCCACGGAGGGAAGTGGAAATACCTGTAAAAGAACTGTTGGTTCCAACAGCTGTGTGTTTAAAAAACACAATCCCATGAAACATTACCAGGAATGGCAGAGGAATGAGAGGCAATGCTTTAGAGCAAACCAAAATAACAAATAAAGCAGCAAGTAGAGTTGTGTCTACCATGCGCTTAAGAACAATATCTCTGAATCAAAACCTTCTGGACTCAGTTGGGAGTGCTGTGGTTTAGCTAGCCCAACTGAGCTGAACTGGAATGCTCTTTTTGCCTTACAACAAGCCTGTAAAAGTTGGCAGAGATCTGACCAGCTGTTCAAGCCCTGCTGAACAACCCTCAAAGTTCAGCTCTTGTGTCTGGTTAGGGGCCCAGCAGAAAAATCAAGGGTCAAGCAGGTTGTAGGCTTAGCTGGCGATTGTGTTTGAGAGGCGTGCGGAATAAGATGCTTTTTCCTGCATGGAAGAAAAATGTTTGTTGCCTCAGAAAGATATGTCCTCATGCACTCTTATTTTCTGAAGCAGGGGCTTGCTGTGTAAATAGAACATGAGTAGTAGCTTGGGGAATTATTTCATGCTTGTGATGTTACACAGACTAGGTTAACTCTTTGTCTAGGAGTGCATGGCCAAGATGATTTAGTTCTAAGTTGGAGCGATCACACTTTGGTCCTGCACCTTGCTCCCTCTCTCCTTGCCAGCACTGATATGTGTCTGGTCTTGTCATGAGCCAGTTCAAGGAGCTAAACTGATTGAAGACTACTGCTTTTCCCTGCTGAGTTGCTTTTTATCTGGTTTAACTCCCTGAACCAGCTCACAGCAGGGTCACAGCAAGGCCTAGTACTGGCATACAAGAGCTAGCTGGAATTCGTGTCTGGAGTGAGAAGGAAATGGTAGGTCTTGGATTAGTCAAGCTCTTGGGGAACCTCAACCAACAGCAGTTTACCCTTTCTCCTGCTCCACTGCATCCACTTGTGGACTTCCCATTCCCTTATGTATTTGGTATCAAAGTTTATCTGAGTATGGACTCTTGAACTGAAACTATTTTGTAGTGCATCCACATACTGCTGGACCTACTTTCACTGTCAGACTGCGCTTAGAAAGGCTGGACTTTGCATTCAGCAGTGCAATGTGCCCACGTGGATTTGTGAAATGTTGTGGGTCTCAGCTTGGAAGGCTTAAATCTCACTGTCCCAACGGCTCCCACTCAGGTTAGGGCAACGAAGGCACATAGAGAATTAGAAAGACACCCTGCAGTGTACCTGGGGTAATGCTAACTTAATTTGAGCTTATCTTGGAAAGGCAAGTAGCTTGGTGTCAGTGTTTCGGCCTCATCCTGTGTTGGGTGATCCTGAGTGGAGAAGGTCCCACCATCCTCAACCTTGTGGGCTTTCTTCTATGCCCTCCCCTTGCCTGTTTTGTAGCCCAGCGTATGCTATGCATTCAGTGTTGGTGGAAGCAAGACCAACAGAGGCATGGAGAGTTTGATCGCATGTGCTGAAAAAGCTTGTGGTAAATCTCAACAACGTCACTCATCCTCTGGGCATACGTAGGCTATGCAGTTCCTTCCATTTTATAGTAAGAAGATGGCTACGTGAGAAAAGAAATAGAGCTTCATGTGGTCATGATTTGATCTTTTCTGCTCCTTTAAGGGGTTCAGAATTATCAATAAAAATGTGCACTTTGGGATTACTAGTAGGAAGCAATGCTTCAGAGCATGGTCTCACATGGTGTGTCCCCTTACCAAATGATGCTGGCTCCTTCGGTTCAAAGAAAGTCAAAGTATTTTCAAAATTTGGCATGTAAGTAATAGTTGTAGTTGCTGCAGAGATATTGAGCAATTGTAGCCAAGTGAAGGAAGTGGCCAGTGAAATGGTGCAAGGTGGGGAGAAGTCCCAAGAAACAATTTCTCTCCTAAGTGTGGGTTCCATGTGTTGTGAGCCTCCCTGTAATTTCACATTTTCTGACAGTTTGACTTCTATTTCCACTTACTGGCTATTGTCTTTATTTCAAGCCTCAATCTCTCATCTGTTTGCCTTAGCAATTTCTGTTAACTCTAGCCCAGCCTACATGTTTTAGCTGCTAACAGTTTCAGATGGAGAGATTTGACCTTCCTCCCTTAATATTTTCTCAGTGTTCCTTTGTTGCTGGGTATGGGATGCAGGAAATATTTTTCTTTTCCTCAGAATGAGGCTGTAGTTACCTGAGGGTTGAAAAAATGAACATTGTAATTCAAGGCAATAGCACATCACAGTGAAGAATGTAAATAGTGCTTCTCACTTAGCCTGGTTTCTTACAATCGCTTTTTCACCAGGAGCAGACAAATGACTATTCCAATAATTAAAAGGAATACACCTGGAGAATTAGCAGTATAATGAATACCCCAGACGTTGAAACTTCAGCTCTCTGCTTGTGCATTCTGTCCCTGCAGGCCTAAAATGCAGAAGCCAAATTCCAGTTTAAAGCTGCTGCTTTCAGATGGCAACATGAGCTGTGGTACCGGCACCACTTAAAGAACGTATTCTTCTTATATTAGTTATCATTTTCCAGTGCATACCTTAAAGTAAGATTTAATGGGAGCAAGAATAGGGCAGAAATAAATGCTGAAATGTGATAGCATGCATTTTATGTGGATTATCTATGGTCAGAAGAGGAAGTAATAATCTGATAAGGGTCTTAAGTTCTAACATACCTGAAAAAGGGAGAGAATAACTCCCACGATAGAGTTATCTGTGGCTGTTCTTGGTCATATGGGAAATAGGTAGCTTCTATGCCCGTGGGTAATAGGGCAAAATCTAGAGTAGCTGTACTCCTTTGTGTACAAGTAAACTGTATTTTTCTCTTATTCAGAAGATCTTAATCTTGCTTTTTTAATCCTAGAGTATAACCAATGCTGAATCTCAGAGAAAAGGGTTGAAAACCAGTAAGTTTCTTTTTCATGTTATACAGCTTTGGACACCTTTTTATGAATGAAATGGCACAGCAAAGTTTGAAGTAACAAAGGAATTGTAAGCAGTGGCCAGCATGTGGAAGGTCAAAACTATCTACACAGCTGAATAATGTTCTTATTAGAAATGAAGGGCAAACAGGAGTATAATTGATTATTGCCTCTCTATGTGGCTTCAGAGATCACATAATCCGAAGTAGAAAATGCCATGCATGTGTTCCCTAAGATATTCTTCAGGATGGAGGGGCTATATATCAAAACCTTATTTCCTGGTAATGAATTTTAAATAAGTGCCCAGGGCATCAGGTCACTGATGTTTCCACTTTGCAGACTGGGTGGGCAATGAAAGCCCCTAGAGCCCTTCAAAGGCACCTTAAAAAAGATCCCTAGCTTTAACTGACCAAACTTTTCAAGAAAAATACCTGAAACAATTAGGAGAATGAAAAACAGGAGGTCAGATTACTTGGCCCATGGCTGAGGATTTACATAAATAGGCCTAACCTTTGACTTGAAAATAAAAGGTAAGTACAGAGCCCTGACAGAACAGCAGGTCATTGGTATTTACTCTGTAAAGTACTGCCTCCGATGCTATGACAAAAATGCCAGGAATTCCACTGATCACTGTGTGCTGATAGGGCTCAAAGGTATGCAGCCAGCTAACAGAAACCCAGCCTACCTGACTGATCGAAACTGCGTTACTCCCACGCATTTATAACCTGCAATCTGTGAGCGTGGGAAAGTGTGCAAGGCCTTAGACTAATTTCTGAGGAAAAAAAAAATGGAGAAAGTTGCTGTCTTTAACAGGTTTTTTTTTAGTTTTTTTGTGGTTTGGGCAACGTAGAGTAAAATTTAAAAAAAGGCCTCCAAGCGAACATCTTCCGACGTTTTCTTCACTGTGCAAAGTGCTCTTCAAGAGATTCCAGCAGTGGTGTGTCATGTGCAGGCTTGAGATTGGTACCACATTCAGCGTTGTGGGGCTTTGTCAAAGATAATCTGTGCTTACAAGTAGTCTTCAGCTGTCAAAATGGTAACAAGGTGTAGAAAGCCAGTTCCTGGCTCAGTTTTTAACTGATGAAACTCTAGATGGTAAACTTACAGGAAAAATTGTATGCTGTGTGTTTGTGCTACCTTTCATAGAGCTACGGCTCTGTGCTCACAGGTCAGAGAGGGAAAGAAGAACGAAAAAATTCTTCTGCGCTTTTATGTCTAGCATGATAGCAAACGTGTTAGATATTTTTTTCTTTTCTGCATGGATAGCAAAGAGTACCCCTGTGAAAGTGGAAGCAATAAGTGCAAAATTTTTATGTTCATGTTTTATAGAGAGAGATGAGGTCTCCTGTTCCACTTTGAGACACAAGCACACAACAAGTACACTGCAGGCTGTTTCAAACTTGTTTCTCTAATTAATCAAAAGTGATCCATTACAGAAAACCTGCAGGAATGTCAGAGATGGATGCTTCTGTCTGTACTGTTTTTGACTTGCTTGTTACAACAGAGGGGGAAGCTGTTAGTGCCTGTCTAGTGAATTATTGAAGGATGGCGTAAGAGGGCCTGATGCCTTCCTCTTAAGGGCCAGAAAGCCTGGGGCTAGCCAGCCCCGTGCTGCTCTCCCTGTCTGCTAGACCGCTGTGGGATTTTGAGGGAGGTGGAGGAATACCCCACAGCTGGGTGCTGATCGGGGGAGAAGATGAGTGGGCCCCATGCCCTGGGTGCAGCCTGGCCAAGTCCCGTGGTTGGGAAGCAAGGCAGGCAGTGATGAAGCAGGAGGAGCCAGTGGCCACTGGAGGATGGTCAAGCACAGTGTCCTGGTGAGGAGCGAGTTGTTGGTCCCCTGTGCCCAGCAAATTTGAGAGCTGTGTGAGAAGCCCAGCATCCTCTCATCCCCATGGCCTTCATGGGGTATCGCTGGGCACGTCTCCTTTCCCCCTCCAGCCAATGGGCACGAACCCAAACTATAACTTTGAAGAGAAGTGAAGGGAGGACATCCAGTCTCTGGAGGGTGTTCATGGTGACCTAGAGCCCCCTTGGCATTAGTTCTGGTGCATCCCCTTGCCAGGCTCAGCTGACTTCTCTTATGACCCCCACCTGCACTAGGTCTTCCTGGGCAGAGCAGTGGCAGAGTGCCCCCTCCTCTGACTCCATTCTCTGATCCCCCCATGGGAAGTGTAGGCCAGCCTGCTTTTACCTCTGTGCACAGTGGTACTGTGTTGCCCTGGTGCTGTTTCACTGATGCATAGCACGCGAGGGCAGCGGGGCAGAGTCATTACCTATCAAGTCCCGTACTGCACTATGAACTGCTCGATGTCTTGCCTGCTGAGCTGCGGCTGTCTGCCCTGCTCTTTCAGACTGACTGCACCTGGCAGAGATGCATTTGCTCTGTATAACTACAAGGTTGGCAGTAGCGAGGCTGTCTCAGGGAACTGAGGGCAAGAGTTCATAAACAAGCCATTTCCAAGAGGTGTGCAGTCCAGGACAGTGAGCTTGCCACCGGTGATAACACTACCTTGCAAAATGATGTGCGTGAATCCTTGATTCGGGGCAAATAAGGTGTACTTCTGTCTTGCTTGGGGGTGAGGAAAGGAGAGTCGGAGGCCTAGATTATTTCCCATGGCCTCTCTTGCTCATTTCAGTCAGCATTTTGGTATCTGCTATGAACCTTAAGAGCACCTTCAATGCTGATCTTCACAGGAGTCTGCTCTAAAACACTTCTGAGCCTTCTTGATTTTTTCAATCCCTGACTATTGTAATTGCTGTTTAACCAGTCTTTCCCCTAATCACCATCCCATGCCTTTGAACACAGCTCTGTCTAGTACTGAGTGCTCTCCCGGACCTGGGTAGCAGTGCCAGGAGCAATGGTGTCAGTCTCTGCACTAGTAGCTCAGAAGATTTTGTACGTGGTCTTGTCCTCCGCTGGCTCTGTGATAAATGATGTCCATTATTTTTTTTGAGGCTGAACAACCTTCTTTATTCTCCTTTAAGTTGGTATGTGTATAGTTTGGCTTGCAAAGTTTGCTTTGCTTTTGACAAAGCAGTTTCCCAAGTGAAGTTTGCTTAAAGACTTCCTTCATAGCCAAAGAGTGATGCACACCCTGTCAGCATGGTAATGGGGATGCAGATCCAGGTCCATTCATATGCTAAAGAGAAGCAGTGTCTGCAGTCCCTTGCCTCCAGAGAAATCATACCTGGGCAGATATTTTTTCTCTTCTTATGTGATTTTGAGATGATTTCACAATTGCGCATTTGGGAGCTCTGTGCTTTTAAGAAAGTGACCATGCTTTTCCTAAGCTCATGTTCTGTTTCTGGTTCCTACATTATAACTATAGCAGAATATAACTGAAGAGGAAGGTGATTTTCTGGGTCCATTTTGGCAATGGCAACAGGTTGCATATCAGCAGTCTACAGATTAGGGCAAATGACCCCTCTTCTCCTTGACCATGCTGTTTCCTAGTTTTTTTTTTTTTAGTGTGCATGGTGTAGATGATGTCACCTCCTAACTTGAGCTGTAAAATCACAGGAGGATACGATCAATCCTTGGGGGATATCTGTGGACAAATTAATTTTGTGCATATTGTTATCTCACTCCTGATCTGGAGGTTCTCGTCAACTGCTTCTCTTTCTCAGGCAGTCTATTAAGAGCTGCATCTTTTGTGAATGGGCTATCCCTGCAGAACGGGCTATCCCTGCACAGTGTGCTCACAGACTGCTCTCGAGTACTCTCAGATTAAAATTTTGGGCAGTGAGACAGACTTTGAGGAATGATGAACTTTTTATCCCTACCTTGACAAGTAGGGCAGCAGTCTTGGGCTATACTCTTCTTCTGTTTCTCTTTGTATTAAAATATCCTGTATGTAAATCCTCTTACCCATTATACCATCAAAAATGTGTTCTGGCTTCCTGAGAAATGTCTAAGGGTGGTATTGAATTCATTCTTACATGATCTCTGATGGCAGGGGGCTTTTTATTAATGGCACTTGTGCACTCCATTCTTGCAAAACCACAGGAAAATATCTGAGAGGACTTTCAAGACACTGCACTATCATTTGCTTCCTTCACATAATTATTTGCTTCTTTTTGGACCACTTATAAATGTGGCATTCACCCTGTCTTCCTACAGTGGCTGGGAAGTTCATCCACATAGTAGCTTTTTCTGCTGGCTCTGTCCCTAACAGAGCAATGCACCTCTTCAGCTCCTCTTTTTGCTTCCGCTTTGGAGGGAGAGCTAAACTTCCACTCTCTGCAAGAGCTGAATTGAATTTCTCTGGGGAGACCATGTTGTTGTTGGATTCTTTTACCTCTGTTCCCTTCCTATCAGCACTTCTCTCCCTCCTGGAAAGTCACCTCCAGTCCCTTCAGTCTCCTCCAACATTGTTTTGTCCCCAGCCAGTAAGTTCTGTCCCTCTCTCCCCAGATAAAACCAAGAATTTGATGCAATTTTAACCCCAAGGAAATTATATTCTTCCCCAACTCTCTATTGTTTCAACATGTTATTTATTCCTCCATTCATCCACTTCCTGTAGTGCCTAATCAAGGTAAGACCGTTCGTGTAAATCTCAGATCAGTCCAGCTTACCTTCTTCTGCTGATAGATTTTCCCTCAGACCTAGCAAAACCACATCTGAGACCATAGGTTTGGGTACCTATATCCAGCTGGAAGTTAAAGCGCCCCTTTTGCTTGGGTTGGGTGTCTGTTCTGCTCCAGGCGCAAGGCTGTCACTGTGTCCAGCAGACGACTCCCTTGAGTGGTACCATCAGCCTGGGTTGCTCTCACAATGCTCTCCAAGCATCTGTAAACTCTCCCCCCACAGCCTCGTGGAGTTCAGGCTTGTTAGGTTGCTCGTATATTCACTCATAGCTGGGAAACATAAACATTCAGAAGCAAAACATTACTCAAAGTCATAAGGAAGGAAGGCTGCATTTGTAAAATCTTGTGTGGAGAAGCCCATTTTCTCTTGTGAAGAGCTCTCAGGCACCATATCAAGCTTGTGGTTTGCTAGAGGAGGCATCAGTTGAAACAGCTGCAGCCAAAAGGCTTTGATTCGTTTCATTTATTTTTAACTTTCCCATTGAAACGCATGAGGAAAAAAAACACCTCAAAAAAAAAACCCAAACCCTCTTCCTTGGAGAGCCCTTCAGCTCTGAGAAAGATACCTGTTGCAATCTAAAAACAGGCTTGTGCTGGGAACAGCCCAGCCAAGCACTGCCCAGGGGGCTGCAGTTTGTTCTTTCTTTATTTATTTATTAATTTTGACCCTGAACCTCTTTCAAAAGCTGCTGTTGTGAGTTGTATTTGGGGGAGGTTTTTTTTGGTGAAGAACTGAGCAGACTCCAGCTCAGGGGAGCGGAGCGCAGCAAGAGCCAGGAGAGCCCGAGCAACGGCAGCATGGGCTGCGTCAGTCAGCCGGTCACAAGGATGCCTGTCATGTGCTGCTGCTCAGACAAAGGTCCCTTTCTTTCTGTGCTTGGTGGGTTCTCCGTCGACGAGAGGACCTTGTCCTACAAACAAAAATCAAACCTCCGTAATTGCGGTGTCACTGATAAAAAGTGACTTCTTTACTGGTTTGTACAAGCACTTTGACCTCTTGCCTTGGTGCAACAGACTTCGAAGACTTTTTGTCTCTAGCTCTTTTTATGGCTTTGATGGAAATACTGTAGGAAAGTTTATTTTGGGAGTATTTTTGATCTATCTCAAGCAAGAAGCTTAGCTTGTGAACTTACAGTCAAAACTGCTATGAATTGTCTGGAGTGATTGTTAGCTCTAAATAAAAATGACTTCAGGTTACAGTTTACTTTTAAATTTAGAACTACTTTTGCAAGAATAATTAGTGTTACGTCTTTTCAACAAAGATAAGACCAAAATTTCTGCTCCACGCAGCTTCCATTCTTAAAAAAAAAAAAAACAAAGTGAAAAATTTAAGTAAGAACGCTGCAAAAAGAAAAGAGGAGTGCTGAATAGCATGGCTGAGCAGCTGAGTTATTTTTTTCTTCCCCCAATTGAATTATTGCTATAACTGTTCTTTCTAAGTTAAGATCTCACTGGGGGAAGGAAGAAAGTTTCTAGGTTTCACATCAGGAAAGTCTTTAACAAGAAGTTAATGTAGGATAATGGAGGGGTCAGAAAAACCATAAGCAATAAAGGATTGTCCAGAAGACTGTGTAGAGATAAGACTGTGAATAAAGATCCTAAATAAGAGAAGAAACCTGCAGCAACCATTTGAATTTTAACCTAGCTCTTCAGTGATAAATACACACCATGTCCACCACGGCATATTACCCTGGGCACAGTAATCAGCAGCAGTCATTGTCACTCTCTCAAGTTATCAGAGGGAATGAAAATTTCTTGTTTGTAAATGTATTTTTTCTTTAAAGGGAAATATCTTACACGTGACAGGATTTAAAAACTACAAGATGCATGGGAAGACAATACTGTTTAAAAGAAAGCTGAATAGAAAATGGAGAGAAACAGGTATTTGTGGGATTCTGGGATTGTACTTGAAGTTTCTAATATTTAACTACTCCAAAAGGGAAGTATATAAGAGAAATTAACAGGGCTAGCAGAGCATTTAGCTTTGCTGTTCCTTTGCAGTCAATAGGTCACTCCTCTGGGTTACGGGTTGTGCTCTGCCAAACAGCAGGATTTCTTAGCTAGTCCTGTATCGACGAGAAAATAATTCTCTGTTTCTATGGTGCCATAGGTCATCAATAAAATAAGAAATTATTATATTCTTCAATACTGCAAAATTGCTGCCTTTACTATTCTTAGAATACTAGATTATTTGAAAAATAAAGTAGATATTTTTCAAATATATATATTAAAAAGCCACATTGGCAACATATTTTTGTGAGGAATTTTATAGAAGTCATCTTCTGAATTACATATGCGATGCTGCATCCTAACTGTGCCGGCAGTTAATTCAGATTTAGTAACTAGAGTGTGATTTTGCCAGTTAGCTACCTTTAGGGTCATGCTGGGACACTCTGAAGTATTACGGCCATGGAGACTATTTCATCATACAGAGGTAGGTACCTCTCTGATCTCTGTAGCTGTGTTTGCACTGATAACCCTAACAGAAATAAGTTGTCAGCTTTAGACACTGCATACGATGGACAAAAGTCAGCATCAGTAGCACTGAGTTCCATGAATAAATCTGTATTGCTGCCATGAATTAAATGGGCAATTAGCAACTGAAGCATGCTATTTCCTCTGCTGGTTTCTGGAGCTTTTATTATTCTCTCATAGGATAAGAAGATACTATGATCCTTATTTCAGAGAGAAAATAAATGTTTCTATGTATGTGTGAAATATCCTCACTTCTCAAGAAGTAGATATCACAGGCTAAAATGCCTAAACACTAAGGAAAATGACAGGTCTCCCTTTTCCTTTTGCCCTCTGCAGAAACAAAGTTTTAGCTAGGTATTTTGTAGGAATTATGCCTTCTCAGTTATTTATTTTTATGTTGTTGTAACTTTTTATCCTGATTCCTGCAGAAATCAGGCTTATGCAATCCTGCTGCGTATACTTGTATCTCCGTCACTTCCACACCCCCGAAATCTTTTGAACCTATTGACAAATTTCAACCAATTGATCTCTCAAAGAAAATCAAGTTCCTACAAACTTTGTGAAAACAACCTGCCAGGTAGTGCTCTCACAGAGGGGTAGGCTGCAGTACGAACAGGCACCATTTCAGGCAGCGGAGAACCCACTGGTAAAAAATTGTTTATTTATAAACGCCTGCCCTTGGGGAGCATTTCACAGAAAGCTTGATCCTTCTTTGAGCTGAAGTCAATTGAGTCTGAGGCTCAGGTCTTTCAGGAGCCAGGTTTCATACTACTGATCTCCACAGCATGCGGAGATAGTACTTTGCACTAATGATTTACCACCTTAACTACATTTAAAGCAAATGTTTTTTAAAACCACTTTATTTTCCTTTTTTTTTTTTTTTTTTTTTTTTTAAGGACCAACAACTGCCCAATAGCTTGTCTCTTAAGACAGAGACTATGCTGTCCATCACCCTAGAAGTCAACTCTTGACCTTTATCACTGTCATTTTTCTCCATGGATTCTCTGAGTTTAAAGTTACAGAATTGTCAAAACAGATAACAGAGTGCAGAAGGCTGAAAAGTGGCTAGGACGAACCTCCAGGGACAAAGTTTATCTGCTGGAGCGTTTCCTGTGTGTACTTTGAAACCTCTCAATTTAACTTGATCAAAGCATGAGCCGACATGTTTCAGCTCCCTACTGAACAAACAAATTTACTGCTTATCATTGTTGCCACCTCAGCCTTTAATTTACTTTACTTAGTAAGCCAGTACATGTTAAATGAACAACCTGGTCATTACAAACACTAAGTTCTGGTCTCAAAAATAGGCTACAGTTCACCTGACATTAAGTTACACAGCACGTCGCAGACCCTCTCATTCCCCACAATCCCTATGTAAAAGGAAGATTCAGCCATATATAGCCCATGTGGACAACAGTGACTTTGTCTTTGGGACCACTCTATCCATCAGCAGCTGTGGGATTTTTTAAAATATCTTGGGCTTCCTCCTTTCTTTTTTATTAAATCCCATAGGACATTTGTGGGCTGAGAAAATAAATGAGGGTGTTTTCAAATTACGTTAGTTAACTCACAATAACACATTTCAAAGCACAGTTTAGCACATATGGATTAACAGATCACTATAAACGTCACCTTTTTTTTTGTCAACATAGTAACTAATACTCTTTTTTTTTAGATGTTCTGGTAGCTGGGAATTTCTTTTTCCCCATGAAAATAGTCTTTACCTAAGTTAATAGTAACAATAGTAAAGACTACTGTAATGTATTGCATGAAGGGAGCATGGCGCAACAGCCTGGCCTGTAGAAGATAATGAGGTACACTGGCAGCCTTTCTGTTTTTAAACTGTGTCTAAAATATTTTAATCATTTTCCACTTACTTAAAACTCCTGTACCATATTTTCCAGCTCCTGTGCCCTTCCTTATTCTCAGGAAAATTGAGTGCAGAAGTATAGATTTCCTCGTAACTGTTGTTCATCTATAGCCTGTCCCCCTGGAACAAGAGCCAGTGTGGCACTTGAGGTGAGGCTGCTTTTCTTTCAGGAGGCACCTGCAAGGGCAGGGACAAATGCCACACATTTGGTGATGTTTGTTCTCAGTTCTTCAATGCTTTTCCAGTGTGACTCCAGAACCCCTCAACTAGGAAATTGCTAGCATCCCTCCAAGATATATATTTCTGGGTCCATAATACAAAAAATATCACGAGTTAGGGAAAATAAACAATCAACCAACCAGCCTCCCAAACCAGCTTTGCTCCCCAAACAACGCTATCAGATTTCTTTACTTGATATAGGTAGATACGGATATAAGCTGTTCTTTGGCACTCTAAACTTTGGTTGTCTTTGTTGACTGGCAGCTTCTTTCCTTCCTTCAAGCAAAAATAACTCCTTCAAAGATTCTGCAAGCTCAGATATTAATCATAATGAGTTTTTATTCTACTTCTGTGTCATCACTCATTGAAAATGCAAAATGCTTAGACAATATGAGTTATGATGGAAATTTTCAAAAAAAGTGCAGTGACACGTCTGCTCTTAGAATTAATGGGACATGCATGACTCTTTCCTGCTTGGTAAATGTCACTCAGAGACTTCAGAGCTTCTATGTACGAAATGACAGGAAAGTCAGCCACATATGGCAGTGCCTGCTGACACAGATCAACCTCCACACGCAATTCAACTAATAAATGTATCCTGTCTTTTCCCATAATAACCACAGACTAGGGATAGTTGAATTTAGGGTTTTGTGAAGCTTGCAGATTTTATTTTGCTTTTGCTGGCCTGTAAAACTACTTCAAATCCACAAAATTCCTTCACAATTTGGACTTGCATTAATTATTTTCTTCCTCAGATGTAATTAACTTAAAGAAGTTACAGAACTTATTTTTCCACCTAAATTAAGCCTGTGCCAGACATAGAAAATTCCTTGCTTGAAAGATGAGTTAACACAAAAGAATGTCCTGCATTTTTTGCTTAGCTGTAAGGGCAGTAATTATTGATATAATCCAGGATTTATCATTTTGCCATCTTGCTTATATATTTGTCATGGGAAACCTTAGTGTAACTGGTTCTGCCATTTTCAAGAACAAATTTAGACAACAGAGCCAGGTGGGAAATGTTCCTGTGCTGTTCTGGGATGAAGCAGACCTCTAGAAATATTCTCCAGATAGGGAAAAGAGCAGGTTTGTTCTGGACTAGGTGGTAGCCTGGTGCTTGTGCCTTACACTGGGACTACGGGAGAAATGGGTTTAAACTCTTCTTTTGCTTGAGCTGGGTTTCTCAGCTGCCAGGAGGGATTCTCCTGACACCAGTCCATCAGCTGCTCTGTGAAGGGTCTCCCTAAATATCTCTGGCCATATAAGTTGCTCATGCCTCTCTAAGACCTGTTGCCTGTGTGGGTATGGGTTTGAGCACTCCTCTGGGATGAGTGAGACTAAGATGCATGCTCCTGCTCCAAGTTTTTTTGCTTTTAAGAAGTGGAAACCATACCAGTGGGTGTGCTTGGAGAAGATGCCTTCTTCTTCCCATCAAATGATGCTGGTCAGGAGCACCCCTGGTCCTAAATCTGAAACCCCTAGTCCAACTCCTGCAGAGTAGATATGTCAGCTCCTGGAGCAACAGAAGCTGTTATTTTTACTGAAAGTTTCACTTCAACAGTTATATTTCAGTAAGAACTTCTGTTTCTAACAAGTTAGCATTTTGTGACAATAATTATTTTGTAGAATTTTCCATGGCGGCTCTAGAGAATAAGAGGTAGAAGGACCAGTTCCTTGGGCTGTTCTGTGGACTTGGACCTTCTCACTCAGTCTTCAACAAAGCTTCATCCCTGTGCCTCATCTTGTCAGCCCAGCTGCTCTTGGCACAAATAATCACAGTAAACCACAGCTGATGCTGTCTAGAGAGTGCTGCTAATTACTGCAAATGTGCTTGCAGGTATTCCTGACTGGGCTGAAGCAGCCAAATGTTTTGGGGGCCTTAAATGAGTAGGACTGCATGGAGGGCAGCAATCCAGAGGTGATGTATGCTGTGTGAGGAGCCCTTACACTCCTTGCAGGGATTTTTTAAAGCAGAATGGAAACAAAATATTCTAAATCTTCCATAAAGGAGTGGCCATTGGCTGCTTAGCAGTAGTGAAGCTGTAGTGAAGTCTCAATGGCAGTTTGCTTAGATGGCTGGAAAGTAGAGAAACTCCTGGCTGCTAAAGAAGTGGGAGCATGCTCCCATGCTTCTCAGTCTTTCTCTGCTGTATGGATACTACTTATACTTTTCTAGGCAGTTCTATGGGTGGGTAAGGACAAAAGAGAAAATAGACAAGAGAAAAAACATCTAGCTATTTCTGAGATTTGGCTACCTGTTAGTCTCTTCTCGGGATAGTGGCCTCACTGTGTATACTGCTTTTCTTTTCCTCCACAACCAATGTTTCAGATGTCCGCAATTTTCCAATGATGAGTTATATTAACTTCAGACACCAGTTTTACTTTTCAAAAATTAATCTTTGCAAAGCGGCTATGTCAGGAAAACTGCTGTCCATTAGTAGGAAATTATTCAGAAAAAGGAAGACCATTTGCTTATTTATGTAAGAAACTGCTGTACAATTAAGTACAGATATAGGTCAGTAAAGTAAGTTCTTTGATCTATTGCTACAAGGAATCAGTGTAAATACGTTTCCTGATAAGAGTTGCTACTGCGTAATTGCATTTTACAAACTGCGTAGTGTTCTATTACTCAGGAAATGTGTTTACTGATATGCATGTCTCCACTCAGCCTCATGGCTGAAAGGTTTTCTTTTTCTGGTATTTATAGTTCTTGCACATTTTTAAATAAGGCGATTAAACTCGTGAACGGATGGAAGAGAGTACAAATAGGGAACATTGATTCTAGATCATACAAACCCACTATTGAAATAGGGACCAGTTGATTGTTTTTAAACAAACATAGGTTAGTGGCATTTGAGAATAAACTGCCAGACAAATATTAAGAGGGATTAATTTATACTGTCAACCCTGTTCTGGGCTTCATCCTTTTGGTAGAATAGATGAGAGTGTGACTCAATCATAGCTGTAAAAAGGCTTGGTCTTCATGGAGTTTCGTCCTACTTTAGGGGGAATAATGCTCACTCCAGAAATTGGGTCCCTTCAGAGATTACACAGGAGCTGCAAGCTGAATGCCAGTAGTTTTGAATGCTCACTGGTTGACTTATCCCCATTAATGGTAGACTTATCCCCATTTAGTGGGATTGCTGATATAGGAAGATGGGAATAAACACACTGTTGTTATAACTGCAACCATGATTTCCTGTTTACTAGGGATGCTGTGATAATAACAAAGGTTATCCAGGTAATTCTTTTAAAGTTTGGGTTTTAATCACTGTGAACCTACCTAAGCAATGCCTGTCTGATAGCAGTTTTTCAGTTAAGCAGGACTGAGCTCATTAAACATTGTCTCAGTATGAAAATATGTATATTAGTGTATGAGTTTAAGCTAAGCCATCTCATCATATTTCAATCTGGGGAATATGGACAGATCATTGTCTAGTTAAAAACAAGAGGGGTAGAAATGTGGTTGCATTTGTATTTCTTTGTTTCGAAGAGCACATTGTTGAACTACCAGAAGCAGAAAACCGCTGCAGGATGCGAAGGGAGCCCACGCAGAGCAGGGGTGCATCTCTGCACTCTGGTTACAGAGGCTGTGATTTGACTAGCTGTGGGCTGCTGAAAAATCCCACTTTGCCGAGGCTTGGTATTCATAACAGCGTAAACAGTCCCTTCCAGGCTGGAGTGGGACGTCCACCATTCTCGTGGTCTGTAGTAGGCAACAGAGGAAAAAACAGTGGGTCGTTTCTGAGAGAGGATGTGGTTCTAGGTTCGTGACCAGGGCGGGAGGCAATTCCTGCATCCTGCCTTATCTTTGGGTTCTTGAGCCAAGCATGTTGCTCTGCACATCATGTTTTCATTAACAGAAAAACAATTTGTGCAGATCTTTTCTCTGCAATGACTTCAATGTCCTCTGCAATTATTTCAATGTCCTCTGCAAGGATAAGGCCTTCCTAGGGGAGGTTCCCAGAAATTGAAACCCGATTTTTCATTGCTTGGTTGCTTTGGAGAAGCAGTGGGAGCCATTGCCATGTCCTCCACTCAGTGCATGGGGAAAGAGGTGCTTCAGTGTGGTTGGAGACCTGTTTTGGGTATCCATCAGAGACCTCAGTGCTGCCTCAGGGAGCAGTCATGGTCTAAAGGTCCAGCAGGCCTGGGCTGAGTCAGAGCTATAGTGCTCACCATACAAGTGGCACCATTCCTTTTTAGTAACATTTGGTGCAAAAGTAGTCTGTGGTTTACATGTTAGCCAACTGCAGAGAAGAAAAAAAAATGGATTAGGAACGAGAAGGGCCTCCATCTTATTCTTCTTGCTTTTACTGGAATGTAGTGAGGTGCTTTAATAGAGTGGTAGGGTGTCCTCTGATGACAGAAAACTCCACAGGAGGCAGCATACTCCAGGGGATGGCAATGCTCTAGTTTGGGATTTAGGTGAGCCTTGTGCTTTTCCATGACTTTACTGCTCCTGATGCCTCTCCTCAAGATATCTCCCTTCAATTCTCTGCAAACTAGTACCCTTCTGTAAGTATGAAATGGGGACAGTAACACTTGCCTTTCTTCCTAACTCACTTTGGGATCTACTGGTAGAAAGCATTTCATGGGCCAGTCTAAGTTCCTGATGGCAGTTCAGGTTGCAATCAGGTTCTGCAGAGCTAGAAATGGTTGTAGCTGGTGTTGTCTTTGGTGTGTTTATTGCTCTCGGAGTGTAAAGAAAAAGACCTTCTCTCCTGCCAATGTTGAGAGATACGCAGGATTGGCACTGCCATAGTAGTTAGGAGAATAGTTTTCTTTTTTCCCCTCGGCATTTTTTTTTACTTTTAAAATACCTTAGAACATTAAATAGGAGAGGGGGAAAGAAACCTATGAAAGAGCTAGCTAAGAATATATTTTAAGCAGATGCCAGGAAATGACAATGTTCAGGTTGCACACAGAGTTTGAATTTGGCTCCCTTGTGACAGTACAGTCTCTAATTACACGAACAAATATAATTTTCAAAGTCATATGATACAAAAATATGGACTATTTAAAACCATACACAAACATGAAAGTCCCACCAATTATGTTACATTTACACTGCTTTATTCTCAGAGTGGTCCACTTTATTTTTATTGTCTTGTGGGTATGATACTCATTTTCTACAGGAGTTCATTGGCAGTACAGGGGATCTGCTAGTGAGTGCAAATGTTCCTGACTGCAGTGCTTCCTGGACAGGGATAGATGTAAAAAGATGTTGAAATTCTTTCCTGACTCAGGGCCATGAAGATTGCTAGCAGGGGCTGTAGCCGGAGAGCAGAGACCCTTGGCTGGGAGGATGATGTCCCCTTACCTATTAGAAGAGTAGGGCTTTTTCAAATATCTGCAGAGAAATCTGAAAAAGGGAAGTAGTCTGTTCCAGATAGAAAATTGTTTCCCTGATCTGTGTGAGGCATCTAACCTGAGCCATACTACTTAGGAAAGAGAAACTGGAAGAAAGGCTCCAGATGCTACAAGACAAGACAACGACCTCAGCTATTTGTAAGGTACCTGAAAAGCACAAAAAGGAATTAGCTATCTACTACAGACAGCTGCATCAGGCTTCTCCTTACTCTCCTGCCCAACAGTATTACATGGAGGAATTTTTACTTATCTGTAAGACAGCTTTCTATATTACACACCTCACACAGCTTTTTAAGGACAGACTTTATGCAAAGCCAACAAGGATCTGCTGGGAAAAAAAAATTGTGGTGTAATCATGATATATTATAGTTACTATCAGTTACCATTAAAAGAATTGTACTCTTGCATGTGAGAAAGGGAAGAAGGAAAGATGCTCATTAGCAGCTTCCTTCCTCAGGCTATGAGCTTCCACAGGCTCCTCTCCGATAAGCGTGTACGGAGCTGCAGTCCCATGGCAATCAAAGCTGATCTAACAGCTCTGCCGCAGTGCGATCCCACTGTCTGCCCCGCTCCCACAGTCCTGCTCCATTCCCTACATTGGCTCTGATGCTCTCTGCTCTTTCACAGAGCTCTTTCGAGCTGTTAACCTGGAAGGAAACTACCGTTTTTCTGCTTTTCTCTTTCTAGTTTCTGCTGGGGGAGTGCTCTGAAGCATGGCAGGACACTGACAGAGGGGCTCTGGAGGTGCTGCAGGAGAGGTACAGGGCTGTGGGGCAGAGGGCAGGGCAGCAGAGACGACTGTGGTGCAGTAGCCAGAAGCCATGCTGACTGAGGCTGCCAAGGAGCTGGAACCTTCCCCTCCAAGATAGAGTTTTCTGGTGTGGTGATAGCTGCCACTGAGACTATTTGGCTTACCCTACAGCCCCACAAATACCGGCGTTACCTCAGCTGCTGGGAAAAGAAAGAGTGAAGAGAAGTCCTGGGGAAAGAAGTGGAGTGAGGATGCTATAAGATGGGACTACAATCAAGAACATGTGCAAGAGAGAGAAATAGGAGTCATTATGGAGAAAGTGTTGGTTCATGGCTCAGTGTCTCTCAAAAAGTTGACCAGATTTAGATTATAGGAGAAGTCAAGCTAACAGTCTGAAAATACCAATTTCCTGTAGTAGAAAGTGCCTGATTTGCTCACCTTTTAAACTACAGGAAGTTTTGGTCCTTTCCTCCATGCCTCAGAAGAGATGAAGCAGAATTAAAAAAAGGTTCAAAGAAGGACAGCAAGAATGAGCAAAGGTATGGAGCATCTCCCCTGTGGGGAGAAGCTAAATAGCATCATCCCCTTTGAATCTGGAAAAGAGAAACCTGCAAGGGCAGACAGTGGCCGGTGGTTTGCAGTGCTTCATGGGACCATGAATGTCGTGGCGAGTGGATAAGAAGAAAGTGAAAAGAAAGTAATGTGTCCCTATTTCATGCTAAAAAAGGTGGTGGCCACCTTGAGAAGTTAAAAACATGGAAAAATTTAGGTTGAAAGGGACCTGTGGAGGTAATCTGTTCCAACCCTCTCTCTAAGCAGGGCCAGCTTAGATCAGGTCTTTGTCTCACTTGATTTCAAATACTTCCAAGGGTGCATATCCTAGAGCCTCTTTGGACAACCCGTTCCAGTGTTATCAGACAGAAGATTTGAAGCAAATTAAGGAAGTGTGTTATGCATTATATGACCATTGGATATGTTTAACTCATTACTTAGGATGCTGTGGGGTGGAAAATCTGAATTGCTTCATAAAATGACCCAAATCCTAGAAAAAAAAAGCACTTCCAGAGCTATAAAAACCGTGAGCATATCTGGCTTGAGAACTCTGTAAGCAGCAAATTGAAGAAAGGTGGGAACATACTGTGGGGGGAATCACCAGAATTTACTTGTCCCCTTCTCTCCTCCCCCAAAGCACCTACTATGGACCACTGTCAGAGGTGAAGTACAGGCTTTGACGGGCCTTTGGTCCACCCAGTATGATGGTCTTTGTTTTGATCAGTGGGTACCTAAGCCTGGCAACACATCAAGTAGGGGTAAAATGCATTCCAGCTCTTAATACTCCCTTCAGTTTCACAGGAGGATGGCTGCCCAGGCAGGTTTGGACCTATTTCCATAAAGCATTAAAAGTTGGTTTCATAACACGTATTTTTCTGTCAAACTTTGTGAATAAAACAGTGCAGGGAGATGTCGTGACTAACGCGAAGCTTTTTATTCAGGCAGCAGATGAAGTGGGTTAGTTTTAGAAAGGAGTAGGAGTTAGAAGAACATTCAGCTTAAGCAGACAGACCAACCCTGGTTAAACTGAAGGGAGAAGCAGCGACACTGGGTCTTGCATATCTGGTGTGAAAGACGAGGAATACAATACTGGATTTATTGTTTGGGTTATCCATTATCCCAGAACACTGTGGTTTTATAGCGGTGACATCTGACCACTTGCTATCAGGAGATAACTTGAAAGTGCCGCATGATAGGAAAGCTGTTCCTTTCGTGTTGCAGTTATTTTTATTGACGAGCTTTCAGACGCCGTGAAAGAGTCCACTGGTACACAGTGACAAAATACCATACACCGCCAGTCAGAGGAAGATTGAAGGTATGAACGATAAAGCAAATGAATACCCTGCTGCCTCTCTGCACACGTAGCTGCTTATTCAGCCTTCAAAAAAAAAAAGTAAAGAAAATGCACAGATGTTTGGATTCAGAGATAAAATGATTCCATAGTGCAGGAACCTCTTCCATTTTTTTTTGATTCAATGTGTCACGTCTTGTGGGAGAGGTGGACGTGGGGAACGCTGCTTTCTGCAGCATAACCCCCTCATGCTCACATCAGACCCCTCCTTCCCCACTCACGAGCTGATAGTCTCTTTGTTGCAGAAACATTAATTGATTGCTTGGGAAAAAAAAAAAAAACCTACATTGAGAAGTAGTGCAATGTTTTATTTATAGGTTAGTTTTTGCTTTTCTTCCTGTAAAATGCTTTCACTTCTGGTGGTGGATTATTAAGGAGAGCAATGGTGTGATCACAGACTCCGGGCAAAATCTTTCTGGTGTCTTTGTCTTCTTGCTTTAATTTGTGCTGTTACCCATGCAGAGCTCAGCAGCAAAAAGAAGCTCTGCACCAGCCAGGGTGGAGGCCCAGGCTTGGTGCGGCACAGAGCCAAGGGTCTGCAGGGCAGAAGGGCTCAGAGGGGAAGATCCTGGGCAGGGGATGAGCCCAGGAACCTGTGGTGGGCACAGGGCCCAGATCTGCCGCTGGGACCCGAGAGGCTTAACATTCCCAGGTATGCTGTGGCTGGGACCTGGGTGGATGGCCAGGTGGACTGAGCTCAGCCAGGTATCGTCACACCAGATCACGCAGTGTCTAAGCCCATTTATGAGCAAAAAGATACCCTCATTTTCCTTCCCCATGCACTTGCGGGAAGGGAGGAAGCACACTGCGTGCCCCGCAGTCTCCGTCTCAGATGAGCGACTCTGGAGCCAGCACCTAGCCTGGTGATGGCCAAGAAAGAGCAAGCCCACTCCCCAAGCTGGCACATGGCAGGGATCAGGAGACAGTGAACGTGCACGTTGTTTGGTTTCGCAGCATGTATCTTACCTGAGCCTTTTTGTGTGTGTGTGTGATCTCAGTAAGAACAAGAGAAATGGCAAAACTTTTAGTAAGATCAGTTTCTCTAATGACTCACCAAGTGGTATAAAGTCAAAACAGGTTGCTTGTGCTTGAAAGGTATAAAACAACCATGTCATTTTTATGGTTACTGTACAAAACACTGCCTATATGCACGCAAGGGAACATTTTAAAACCTCATATAGCTTTTTTTCTTTGCAGCTAGAGGCTCCTTTCTCCTGGTTTTTATTCATGTGTCATGCTTTGTATTAAGCGTTATTGCTTTAGCAATTAAGCTAATTTCCTCACTGCACTCTGCCAGTCAGAGTCTTGCTCTTTTGTATTCCTGAAAGAAAGGAGAAATTATTCTATTCTATGATTAAGTTGAGATACCAGTGGCCCAAACCAGTTTCAAGCCAGTTCACCAAAGTTCTCCCATTGGCGTTAGCAGGGGCAGCTATTTCTGTGAGCACTGAGAAATGAGTAATAACTGCATCTCACGTCCAAAAAAGACCTACAAGTCCATCAACTTTCTGTTACATAAAATTATTTTCAACAACAACAATACACCTACATTTCTGTAATGTCTTTCATTCCAAATGAATTTCACCACTATAGTGTTTCAGGAAAATGTGTCCTTTTTTTTTGCAGTTACACAAGATTTGACAAGAAAAATATCCCTTTCAGTGAAGTCTGACAGAAAAAATGAAATTCCAAGGAAATAAGATATCTTGTAATGCAATCAGAGATTTTCACAAAAAAAAAAAAAACTAAAGAGAGAGATAAATACTCTCATTTCTTCAGAACAAGGCAGCCATCTTAGGATTTTCCAGTAGTTTCTCAATCTTTCTCAATCTCTCCTCCTTTTTTTTTTCTTTCTTTTTTAAGGAACAGGAAGCATCCAGAGGTATTCAATCCCCTAGAGGATATAAAATAATATAAATAGTAGCATGTGATATTTCCTTGGGTGGAGAATAATTCTTATACATCACATTCCTTTTGCAAGTTAGGGTATGCCTCTACCACAGTGCCTGGCTAGGTCCCGAGGTGGTTAACCTGTGCCAAGCTCCCACTTCCACAGCGGCACCTCTACCCAGGCCCCCACAGCTGGCGTGGAGCTCATCTGGGCACA
Organism: Tetrax tetrax; assembly: GCA_009806455.1. Taxonomy (NCBI): domain Eukaryota; kingdom Metazoa; phylum Chordata; class Aves; order Otidiformes; family Otididae; genus Tetrax; species Tetrax tetrax. The sequence continues at coordinate 521,132 of WHYT01016795.1, forward strand.
CCGGTGTGAGCTGCAGAGAGAGGATGCTCTGGACATTCCCAGATTGTTTCTGGAGCTTCCCGAAATGGACTCTGAAGGGAGCTTATCTCATTAGTTAAAACAGAGGTGCACACAAGAAATAGCTCATGTCCTTTTTTTGTAATTGTACAAAGGTATGTTACAGAATTCCTGTTAGGACTCAGTAAGGAGTAGCATATGCTCTGTGGCTGAAATGGTCTTTTTCCTCCTCTTCCTCCACTCTGAAGAACTGTGCCAACTGTTTACCTGAGGCACCTATTCTTCTTACTGTGCTGGTTACAGTATGAGGATTGCTATCTTAAGGATGGGGGTGAAGTCCATGTTTTAACTGCACCCTTCCCTTGCACTGCTGGCTTCACGAGGGCACGTCCCTTCCCTGGTCTGTGACATGGAGAGGTGGTACAAAGACAGGTAGAGGTGCATCACTCTCACATGCGCCTGTGGAGAAAGCCAGCTTTTCTGGCTTTTTTCCTATGCTTTTGCTCTCTGACCTGCACAAGCTACCAGGAAAATGTAGGGAAAGAGTTAAAAGCGATGGCTTATGGGAGTGCTCTCCCAACTTGATGCAGGTATTTCCTGCCCAACAGCTCAAAAATGGTAATTCATAGAACAGGATGCACATTTCTTTCTGCTCATTAAAAAGTCAGCGACAACAGGCACGATCTCCAGGGCAGCTGCTCTGTGCCTTGCCATGAGTCAAGCCTCCCTCCAAGTGAGAGAGCTTGGTGCTGGTGGGTACCAGGGCACATCTCTGGGACCCAGCCACACACATTGCAGGGGAGAGAGGAAAAGGTCTACATGGCTTTTGGGCCCTCCAGTCCCTACTCCTGGTCACATCCTCATGTGGTCACAGAAGCCCTCAACTAAAGCAATCTTCAAGCTATGGGAGAAAGGTGCTGATCTATGCCTCGTGCAACACCACAGGATGGGGGCCATCCCCAGCAGGGAGGAGTTGTATAGGCAGGACGACGGAAAGGTGTTTTCTCTGCCCACAGGTCACTGACCCACACCTCAAACCGTCCCAGTAAATGCTCTAGGCTCTTGCAAAAATGGCTTGCATGTCGTCTTCCAGGACTTCTGAGCTGCTCTACTTCTTCAAGCTTTTTAAATTTGGGTTTCCCCACAGCCAGACCTTTCTCGGGCTGCTTAGCTTTTTTTCCTAGTACACCCACATAATTACTCCAGCACAAAGAGTGGGCTTGTGAAGCAGCAGCATTTTAAAAAACCACAAACTCTGATCTCAAGGCAATCTTTCCCTCCCACTTCCTCCCCCTTCAAGCAGGGGTGTCAGCCGTGCTGTTTCTTTCAAACTTTCTCTGAGTCATCTCATAAGGCAGCTTGTAAATACTTGAATGCATCCATCAATGTCAAGCCAAAGTAAGTAAGTAGCAGCATATGCTGTGCAATGGAGTTTCCCTTGCTCACATTTGTCTCCTTTTTGGGGGTGCAGAGAATTTAGGGGTGGCCCTATCTCCCCATATCATCAACATCCATACATAGATGTTGTGAAAAATGTTGTCTCATCATGAGAACAAGACACAAGATATAAGATGAGCTTCTTACAGTTGAGAAAACTTACACTCTTCTGAAACTTGCACTACTGTACGATCCAGAGTGGAATGCCTTTATGTAAGATGCTCCATTTTTTTCCAGCCTAAAAACTGGGAATTAGAGACTCTGAGTAGCTGCAGTACCAGCAGCCCTTTGAGAACGTACTGTTGCTAACCATTTTGGACCAGCTGGTCACAGCCTTATGAACTGTTGCTAGAAAAATATTATCCAAGGGTATAATTTGCTGTGTCATCATTGCATACCAAAATCTAAAAAGCAGAATGTGATTCAGAGGGTGTATGGAACACAAACCGCCTCCTCAGAAGGCAAAAATCCCTGTTGAAGAACAGTAATGCTCCCAAGTATGACTGATAAACATGTGAGTTTTGTCTTCAGCTAAATGGCAAAACATGGACCCTGCACCAAAGCTTTGCTCAGCATGGGGAAAAATTCACTGGTTTGTCTGCTACAAGGCTGGTTTATGGTAATGAAATCATGACAGTGGGAAGAAAGGAAAAATCTTGCAAAATTTCTGAGTTATTCCCTCCTGATAGCTTGGAAGGAAGATCTGGTGTCGTGGTGATATTTGCCTAATAAATACTAAATGGTTGGTTCAGGTGGATAAGTGTACTCTCAAATAGGAATATGTGTGCGAATACTCTCCCACCCCCAACCCTTCCCCCCAGACAGGTAGGTTATGTGTGAAAATTACATTGGGAGCCAGGAACTCAAGCTTAGTGCTACCTTAAGGAGTCTGGGGGAAACCAGCTGAGTGCGAAGAACGCTCTTCTGCAAAATGGGAGAGAAGATGCCCTGAAAACCCTTCCTCCCCTCTGCTACAGCCCACAGCGAGAGCTTGGCAGCAGTGGTACTGCGAGGGGCACCTCATTCGTATCTGTTATGCTTTTAAAACATAAGGCATTGGGATCTCTCTCTGGATTCAGTGGCCTGCCGAAGTAAGATACTGGTCAAGGGCAGTATGGATGGTAGTACTGATCCATAAGCATTTTTTTCCTGGCCATGACCAAGGGACATTTCAAGTATCACTCTTCTCTCTTGTTTCCCACAGAGTGCAAGTTGAGAATCAGGATAATCGCACAGCAAAAATGCTTTCCATCTCACTCCTTTATTTACTTTTTTTTTTTTTTTGTGATTTCCTTCCACTCCCAGGTGAAGGAATGTAGGCTGTTTGAAGAGCTGATCTGCTGGGGTGGGGCACTAAGTTAATTTGAAGCATTGCTGAATATTTAGTCATGTTCCATAGGAGTATTAGAATCATAAAATTATTGGATTCCTAACAAACTGTGCACGGGTACACAATCTCCAGAAAGAGAAGACGTGTTTAAAAACAAGACTGTATACACAATTCTAAAGTCATTTAAATATAAGAGATATATATATCTATAATTCAAATTAAAAACATCTTGCAGTACTACATTACTGACAGCTTAAAGTCAGACACCAACTGTGATCTGTAAGCTGCTTCAGGGAAAAATTGCTAACTGGTATAAATCTGATTTTAAAATAAAGATAGCATAGAGGGAAGTTTGAGTTAATTTAAATAGGAATATGACATTTATAAACAGAAGTCTCTTCCCAGTGGTCAAACTGGTCAACCAACAATGGTTTAGGAAGGTAGCTCTCTTATTTTTAAATCCATTGGCTTGTGCTGCGGCATGTGGGGCCTTAATTTTGTGACTAATGTCTTCAAATTAGGATGCTTCCCTAACTCTGCTAATGGCTATAGCTGGGTCAGAATCAAGTTTCTCTTCTTTCAAAGATCTTGTGATTTCAAAAAAAAATTCCCGTTTTGGACAAGGATGAACATGAGAGCTTAACTGACTATTTCATTCAATATTTACAGAAGTGTTTTCAGTATGGAATCACTTCTCCCATTTTCAGCTACCATGAAAATACAACTCCACGTTTAGACGTGGAGTGCCTGTCATTGCAGTGCTGATGAGACACTGAAGGACAAACTCTTGGAGGCTTGTGAAGGCTGGTGTTAGCTTTCTGTGCCATCCAGTCTGCATACTCCCAGATGGAGATCGCCAAAGGAAAATTCACTTGATTTTTCTCAGAGCAATAGTTGTAGAAGGTTTTTTAGAAAAGCATATGGCTTTATAAATGGGCAGATTTCTTATCCTAACTCAGATTAGAAATCGAAGTCCTATGATGTATATTGGAGTGATGTGCCACTAGAACCGGACCTACTATTTTCAAAGGAGGTCCATTAACGGTTCACAAATACTAGCTTCTGGCTCCTTCAGTACCAGACTTCAGAGAAAGGCAGAAATTGTTTGTAAGGCACAAATATTTGTATGGTGAATGTATCTTCACTGTGTGAGAAATGAGCTCAAAACTGATGCAAGTTAATGAATCTGGAATTGAGTCTTTTATCCAACTTCCATGTATAGTTTTCCGGCTGGAGCTCCATAGCCGTAGTCAATGATATTTAGTCATCTAACTACTTCCTTGATAGGCATAATGAAGTAATTAGCTATCTAAGCACTATCAGATATACTTGCCTCTGTGTGCCCACAAAACTGCTCCCTTGAAAGTCTAAATACAAACCTGGAGGTGACTTCAGGCCTTAATACTGTGCTCTCAATCAACATGAGGCAAAAACAGCTGCTGTGTCAAAACTTTCCCCGACTTCCATCGTCAAAGGCAAATTGGCTTGCAGGTCTTAATGATTGTTAGCCAATTCCTAGTCATTCACAGCGGTTAAGAGGCAGCTCTCCCACAAAGTCATGCAAACATCATTCACTCTTACATACCATGTTGGCTTCAGCACCCAGGTACATCTCATGCCCTGACTTATCTCTGTACGTGTTGTCTATGAATAATTCAGGACATCTCCAGACAAGTTTACTGTTTCATTCCAAGTGAATAAGCACCAGTAACAAATCCGATGTGAAAGTGTGGCAACAGACTGCATAGCTCGTGTAAAGCAAGAAAGGTTTCCATGGACACCCTTTTGCTCTGATAGGCGGTTTTAAGAGAGAAATACAGTATTAGTGTAGCTGGTTAAGGACATCAGAGAAGACAGACTGTTCCAGGAAGCAGCATGCAACAATCGCATTTGACTGGTCAGTGGGGCAGGAATGTTTAATGAGCGTCAGAGGCAGCTGGTGGTATCAAAGATATGCAGTATGCCAGTATCTACAGTCCTGGGATGGTCCAAGCTTCGCCAACGTGCTGTGCCAATTAATCACTACCGGTGTGATGACTTGTAAAACTCCTCCTGCAACATGCACTGCACTCCTGACGTTACAGGTGTGCCAGCTGCTCGGAGCTCAGGTGCAAAAGTCACGCTGTGCAGGACATGGGCACACACAGGTCAACTTATACGCACATAGATCCTTTGTGAGTGTAGGCGCTTCGTTATAATTTTACATTGTTGCTGGGTATTGATAATTTCCTGATTTTAATTTTATTTTTAAGCCAGAAATTGTACCAACCAGTTCAGAGGCTTTTGTTAGAAACAAGCAGAAGTTTTGTGACAATGTGTTTGGCAAGGATAACACTCAGCAAATTTCAAGGACATTTTGACAGGAAACTTGTAAGATACGTTGTCAGTGCTATAAGGAGAAAGAATATCCTCCTATTAACATATATCTTGATTTTCTCCTTGATTGTTTGGTTAATGATCCCAACCTTGTTAGCTGCTAACAGGGAAGATCAAGCAGCTAGAGATCTGAGATGAAGACAATGAAGAATCATGGATTTTTAAATTAGAAAAGTTCAAAGGTAGAAACAGGTAATAAGGAAATGAAAAGAAAAATCTTTGTGATCATAATCCAAACTCTAGGGGGAAATGAAGAAATCTGCTGTGGATTGGAGGTACTCTCCATTCAGCCCTTCAGGTCAAAGGTTTTTTTGAAGTTTCCTTCTTTCAAGAGAAAGAATGAAATAAATATGGGTTTAGGAATATGGAGAGAAGCTCCAAATGTGGAATGGAAATGGGAAGTTTGGAAAGGTTGTGGTATTTGGGTCCTCGCTGGCCTTAATCAGCAGGTAGGAGAATACAGTCCTCTGGGCAGCATGACTTTACCCTGTCAAAACTTGTCATACCTAAATTACTTGACTATTCCTGTTATGCTTTCCCATTGTACCATCTGAGTAGCCGAAAGCTAGGCCAGCTTTATAGATGGATTTGTGAATTTGTTAGGGTTCAGGGTTTGAACTTTTAACATATTTTAGTCTCATATTTTTCAGTACAGTTTGTTTCTTATTTCCATTGTTTTCTGCAAGTTCTCTGACCAAGGATTGTCTCCTGCTATATTAATATATCCTCCCCACTATGATGGGTCCTGCTCTGAGGCAGGGGTGTCTCTTGCACAGACCATATCTAACTTTTTATTTTTACAACCAGCTTCTAAAGGCCTTGGTTGTCTTTTATCTGTTATTTAGGTAAAGAATCTACAATAAAAAAGCTTGTAAGTCTTTCCAGTTGTTTGCCAAACTAACTGAAAAAGGACTCATTAATTCTTTTGGGCAATTATTACGTAGTGAATAATGCAGTAAGTCACTACAAGCTCCTGTATAATGTTTTCTTACTTTATGGATTGTTTCATAGTATGCCTGCAGCAGAGCTGTTTATGTTATTCTCACTTTGTAGTTTTGTGCATGAAGAACTACAATAAACATAATTAGAACCAAATTTCCCTATCTCTCGTCCTATTTTTCTTCTTGTGACTCTTCCCTTCTCTTAATCTTCTTCATTTTCCTGTTTGCTTTCTCTCAAATTTCTTTTTCTTTCTTTACTTTTCCTGCTTTGTCTTCTGCTTCCTCTCCCTTCCCAGTTCTTTTCTTCCTTTTATATATTCCACGTGTTTTCAGAGACCTCAAAGGGCTTACACTTAGCATTAGCTGGGGTTTCCAGAGATGGCAAGTCTGTGGGCAAAGGCCAATAATATCTGAAGCTGCAACACAATCATGAAAAAGATCTACAAACTCTTGCAAAACTGACTTGTATAGACTCATACCTGTGAATGACATATGAGCAGGCTGTCTACTTGGCTTGTATTTTCCATTTAAGGTGATCACATGTCATCTTTCCACCAATCATCCGTCTTACTTCGTATTGATCAGCACTTTTCTTTTTAAGGACATAGTTGTTATGATATAGAGAGCAGAGCTGGAATTTGTTCCCTGAAATGTTCTTTCTGCATCTGGGTTTGTGAATGGAGCCCCCTGTTAGGGATCTTGACTTTAGGGCTCTCCAGGCTTTGCTGCTGGGTGACCACTGGTTGATCAGTTCATCTTTCGTCTTCCACTTTCCCATCTGCAAGATGAAGATATTGACTTATTTGTAAATGACTTGGAGATCTACAGATGGCAAAGATCCTTACTGTAAAATCTTTTTCTTCTTTTCTTTATACTGAGAAAGCACCAAACAGTTCTTGATGAGTGTTCAGTCCTTGCATGTAAGGCAGATGAAGGCTGATGATGGTGATGGGAGGTGAAGAGTTTTCCATAAGATTTAGCAGTTCATTTGAACAAGGTGCAGAAGCTGATGAGAATTACCCAGTGGGTTTTTTTTAATTACTTCTTCCTCTGCAAATCAGGAAACTCCACCATTATGCAGTTTCTGCTCACTAAATGGGAATAATTGGCTATTGGAATGACACTACCTTAGATAGGCACTGTCCATGACATTATGACAGACAGGGTATTCCTTTGTTAGAAGGAGATGATGCACTTAACACAAAGCAAAATGCTATCTTCCTAAATTGACCTTATAACTCTAGCTTGGAAATTTTGTTTGACCACAGGTAAAGACTGTAGGATTTGGCTTTCAGTTAAGATGATAAAAATTTCACCTTTCTGTCTTTCAGAAATGTCATTTTTGTGGTTTCAGGAGAATGCTCCTGCTCAGCACTGGTTTTATCCTCTTGAATCCTATTCTGACAGGCACAATGAAACATAGATCAATGCTGTCATGCTAAAAAGCTCTCTTATGCACCTTTTTTCACTTTGCATTAAAAAAACCACTATCCCAAGGTGTAGAATGGGATCATATTTTGTTCTTACAACTGCATAGCTTCAAAGCTGTTTTTAATGTTATTTACCAAAGAAAGAAAGAAAGAAAGGTTGGTCCAGCCTCCCATGTTTGTTATGATTACAAAAGATCCCAAATGAAGAAAGAAGTCTAACATCCAAAAAATCTCAGCTGTCTAGGCACTTAGTGGGCTACAGAGGGGAAAGTGTTAATCTGTCATAAGGTAAGAAGAAAAGGCAGCCATTCATAGGCTGCCTGCAGCTGGGAGCAAGATGGGCAGAAGCAGTCATATGCAAAAGCTTCCATTCCTGGTCACAGCAGTTCCCAACACTGAGCATCAACTTTTCCTTCTTCGAAGAGGCAAGCAGACCAAAAGGTATAATATCTGTGATAGAGAAGGGTGATACTTTATGATTAATTAATAAGCTAGGTCACAGAGGAAGCTTGTTCTTTCGTCCATGTACTCAGGCAGTGCTGCAGAGGCCTTGGTAAATGTACACATACCTGAGCTGTCCCATTTGGAGAAAGGGGTATTATTTTCCAACAGGCTGTATTGTGATCATGTGTAGATGAGGACAGTCAGAGAAAGCAATATGCAACCCAGTGGAACAGATCTCTTCTTTATGATGTTCTCTAATAGAATACAACCTTGGAAAATAAATTTTTGGGTTCAATGGTCCACTTAAATAGTGTTTTCCTGGATATTTTCCAAGATGATTAATTTGGTCAAGAAGACGGTCAGCCCCTCTTCTCATAGATACATTCAGTTTTATGAACCAAATCATTACTAGGGTACAGCTTAGCCTGATTGCCTATCAAAGGGTAATGATGAAGATGAAATAACAATTGGGGCTTTCAGGCACAACTGTGAAGAGGACTTGCAAAGTACCTAGGCAGCTGGGAGAATTAAATCCTTTGTTTCTCAGCAGTTGAAATGGGCCCACTTACAGGAATTACCACCAAAAGACACCTTGCTTTTTCAAGTCCAGAATATCTGCACTTACAAATTACATGGCACAGGTGGCTCAGTGTAAATACAGATGCCACTATTTTTTTTAATGCTATAGGCATTTAAAGACTCTTGTAGCACCAAATAACAGCAGCAATCTTCACCTGACAATTTTTTCTACCTACTTAGTTGGAAGAATCCTTGCTCACTAGAAGAGAAGAGATATGGCTCGATCTAGAGTTTGCGGAAATTGGCAGACAGACTTCCCTTGACTTTGCTGGCTCAGGAGACCTTGTACACGTGAGTTTTAAGGTGGATGTTTCATGTACGTCTCCAATCCAAACCGGGGGTCTCAGCAGCGAGGCAGCTTACAGGGGTGACCCAGGTTTGATCTCAAGCCACACCAAGGGCAAGGCAGCTCTCTGTTTCCATTTTAATTGTGTCACTGTTGAGCCAGGGCTCGCGTCTGCTTCCTCTCTCACCCCACAAAGGGAAAATGTGTGCCAAAATGCTTCCTGTTTTTCACTGCCAGCTGAGTCGTGCACTCAGGGTGAAGCTCATTAAGGCCGTGTGTGGCATTAAAAAACGGCAGCCTCCAATAGTGGAAACAATCTTGTTTCAGCATCCTATTCCTGAATGGACTCAAGTGGAAATCGGGCTGCAGAGCACAATCTGCACAGAAACAAAAACTGAAAGAGGGAAGGCAGTCACATTTAGCAATCTAAACAAACCAGGGAAAGTGGGCATATATTCCACATAGGTAGGATAATTGTTCTTTGCTTCAGATGAAGTAGGAAAAAGAGCCTGATAGGAACACCTAATGGTACAAAATTGCTTATAGTCAGAGAGGTTTGTCTTCTTTCCCAGAGTATGAAGGGGTTGTCCATTTTGGCAAGCCTTTTCTGGCTGATTGTGCCAACATGTATTACAAAAACATTATCCTGTTAATTAACCTTCTTAGAAAGAAACCATTTCTTGACAAAAGCACACATCTGTGTCCTTACCACACTTTTCTGCACTTTATTTTCTTCATCTGTGATATTTCTCCCTCCCTCTTTCTCAGCTACCTTTTCCTAAGTCCTTTCAGTCTAAATTGTTTGCATAATTGCTGTTCATTTTGTCCTATAAGGGCTTAGTTTTCTCCCAGAGCAGGTTACAGGGCTGTTATGTCTAACTCCAATCTCACACACGGAATATAAGACAAAGAAAAGCTGTCTAGTGTTTCAATCTCTCACCCTTCCTGGTGGCTAAAACAAGATTTCATAATAATGTTTATGTTTAGAATTTCTGCAGTAATAAGCAGATCAGTATCAGTGTGTATGTAGTAAGTTTAAAGCGCTGTTAATAGACAGTTGGATGGCTCAGGAATTTAAAACCTTCATTACTATGTCATCAGTTCAAAGTCGACTCAGTTTACCAGGGATGCATGATAGCATCAGTCTGTCCTTCCCAAATGAAGCAGGTACGCTTGTCCAAACTTGGAATTGCAATTCCACAGAAAATTCAGAAACTGCAAAATTTTCATTCCACATTTTCCCACAAAACTGTGTTTTTGAAATATGGTCTTTGGTCTACAACCACTGCTGTGTTTTAAAGGCAGCATCTAAAAATGCCTATCTATGGGAAAGTTTGAAAAATAGTAAAAGTAGAGACAATTTTGGTTAATGTGTTTTGAGTGTCTTTCTGGGTGCAAAGCTTTTGACACTGTCCCACACGACATCCTTCTCTCTAAACTAGAGAGGCATGGGTTTGATGGATGGACCACTCGGTGGATAAGGAGTTGGCTGGATGGCCGAACTCAGAGAGTGGCGGTCAACGGCTCAATGTCCAAGTGGAGACCGGTCACAAGTGGCGTCTCTCAGGGGTCTGTGTTGGGCCTGGCCCTGTTCAACATCTTTGTCAGTGACATGGACAGTGGGATAGAGTGCACCCTCAGCAAGTTCGCCGATGACACCAAGCTGTGTCGTGCCGTCGACACGCTGGAAGGGAGGGATGCCATCCAGAGGGACCTTGACAGGCTGGAGAGGTGGGCCCATGCCAGCCTCATGAAGTTCAACCAGGCCAAGGGCAAGGTCCTGCACCTGGGTCATGGCAATCCCAGGCACAAATACAGGCTGGGCGGAGAATGGACTGAGAGCAGCCCTGAGGACAAGGACTTGGGAGTGCTGGTGGACGAGAAGCTCAACATGAGCCAGCAATGCGCCTTTGCGGCCCAGAAGGCCAACCGCATCCTGGGCTGCATCAAGAGGAGCGTGGCCAGCAGGTCGAGGGAGGTGATTCTGCCCCTCTACTCTGCCCTGGTGAGACCCCACCTGGAGTACTGTGTCCAGTTCTGGAGCCCCCAACATAAGAAGGATATGGACCAGTTGGAGAGGGTCCAGAGGAGGGCCACAAAGATGATCAGAGGGCTGGAGCACCTTTTCTATGAGGACAGGCTGAGAGAGTTGGGGCTGTTCAGCCTGGAGAAGAGGAGGCTCCGGGGAGACCCGATAGCGGTCTTCCAGTACCTCAAGGGGGCCTACAAGAAAGATGGGGAGAGGCTGTTCAGTAGGGCCTGTTGTGATAGGACGATGGGTAATGGTTTTAAAATAGAGGGAGGTAGATTTAGATGGGATATTAGGGAAAATTTTTTTACAATGTGAGTTGTAGAATGCTGGCACAGGTTTCCCAGAGAGGTGGTGGATGTCCCATCCCTGGAAATGTTCAAGGCCAGGCTGGATAAGGCTCTGAGCAACCTGATCTAGTCAGGGATGTCCCTGCTCCTTGCAGGGGGGTTGGACTAGATGGCCTTTAGAAGTTCCTTCCGACTCTAACCATTCTATGATTCTATGATTCTATGATTCTATGATTTAGGACGTTCTAATAATTTGCTAGTGATCTTGTGATCATTTTCCACGGCCAACAGTTGCAATCTTGCAAAAGAACTATAACAAACAAGCAAGAGAATTAGAGAAGGAAGGAAGGAAGGAAGAAAGAAAGGAAGGAAGGAGAAAAATAAAGAAAGAGAAAAAGAATGAAAAAGAAAGAAAAAGAAAAAGAAAGAAGGAAATAAGAAGGAAGGTACAACACAATGTTCCTTTAGCAGTGTAAATACAACATGGTAACTGTCTGTTCCAGACTACTTTTTCCCGACAAATGCTCCATGACAAGACAACGGGTCTTTAAAAATACATAGTTGTAAGTTTTAAGATATTTTCCTGATGAGTCTTGCCAAGCAGGTCCAGAGGATTGTAATGTAACTTAATGTTTCTCTTCCCATTTCCACCATCATTGGGAGAAGCCAAAAGTTACCTACAAGTGACCAGTTTCGGCCTTCCAAAGTCAAGTGAGGAGTCCAGAGATGCTGGTTCTTTTCTTGTCTGTGAAAAGTCACTTTGTGTTTATCTATCTGTGTTGCTGTCCAGGGGAGGGGGGGGGAGGGGGTGATTTTCTTAGTGAATTGGATTCTGGTGGTGAGAATGGATAAGATAAAGGTGAGGTAAGTCCTGTTGTCAGCTAGTGAAATGCTCCAGACAATAGTTGTATTTATTCCTATATTATATAAGGAGAAAAATTTATCATCTCTTCGGCTCTGCCAATGTCAGTTGGAATGCAGGTGCTAATCTAACGTAAATAATAATAAAGGAGGCAATTTTCTTAAACCACAAAACCTGAATATGGAAAATCTCCACTTTCATTCCTGAAAAATCTCTTTCGCTTTATCTCTTTTTTTATTGAAGATTTCCTTCAAAGAGCTGTGACTCTTTCCTATAGTGCCATGGTTTTCAGCTCTTTGTCTGTGAATGCTTCGTGGTCCAGAAAGTATTTCTAGGGTTCAGAAAAAAGTGAATAAATAAATAAAGTTCATATATGCTCTAGAGTGACCTATAATTGTGGAAAAATGGAAGGGACTGGAGATCCACAAAGCAAAAAATTGCACTTGCAGTCACCAAGAAGTCGAGGAATCTTGGATATGAACATCTGGGTATGATATGTTCTGTCTAAAAGACTTTCCCATAAGCTACCTTACAAATAAGTTGAGATGGTATAGGATTGTTTCATGATACTTTTAAAAACATGCAATGAAGCTGATAAACTGATATTCACTTCAAATAGACTATCTAGGAAAGCGCAGCAAGTCTGAGGTTTCATACATACAGCACGTAAGTCCTGCATCCCTGACATGGTAAGTGTTTACTTACATGCTTTTTGAGTAAGCATGGACAGAAAGATTTTTTTCCCTTAGAAAAATTCATGGCTGACTAAATCACTTTTAAATATTATTTCAAAAGAATAAATTAATGATGGAAGTGCTCCATTCCAACCATCAGACATTAGCTTCCCATTTTTCCTTTTATATTTTTCTGAGCTACAATAATGGCATTTTTTTCCTGATATGGTATCTGACCTGGCTCTGAATGCCAGGGAAATCAGATGGGTTTTGGTCATCTTCTGACATTCTTGTGTATTCTGCAGATGGAATTCAGCCTCATCTCTTCCCTGGTAATGCACCTTGTAGGAACAGGCCCCATTTGACCTGTGTTCTTCTGTATATAGACTGCCCCTTATTTAGAAAGTTTGTCACATTGGTGAAAGAGACTTTTTGGCCATTATTATTACTATTATTTTTTTAGAAACAGAAAAACTCTCCACATCTTTTCTGCAAGGCTGCAGTTTCACTGTGTCCAACAAAGTAATCATGCTTTATATCATATGAGGGCCTGAATGAAAACATCCTTGTATTGATGGTTATGTAGTTTACACCCACATGCGCACACACACCCCCTACATGCAGGATGTGTGGTTATATTCATATTCAAGGCAAATAATGATCTATACAAGTAGAAATGTGCCTTTCCCAGTGGTTTTAACTAAGGGACACAAGGAAAGAAAATCATTGTTGCTTTGACAGTATCACATCTGTGGTAGATGTAGAAGGATAGTAACAGATTTGTTGTGTTAGGCTTCTGTATATCCAGTGATATAGTGCATCTGACTGAAGGGAATAATTTATAGAATCCTTCTTTGGAAAAGCCAGCAGTCAGTTGTTGTTACTGAACTCTGAGTTCACTCACAGCAGGAGGCAGGTCCCAAGTGAGAGATAATGATGAGGTGGGAGGTAATTCCCCATCACTAATTTCTAATTTCTAGTAAACAAAGAGAGGTAGAGCAAGGGTGCATATTTGCTTCCACAGTGCAGAATGCTGCCTTTCCAATACAGTGTAGCAGTATATTTGGGTGTAGTTTTCATGCAATATCCCAGCTTTAGCCTAAAATTAGCTTAACTTTTTGTGTCAAGACTTTTAAATTTTCAGATTGGCACCTGCACAAGTATTCCAATGGCTAGAGACACTAAGAGATAGAGATGTTGGAGTCAGTAAGAGTTATATGCACTGGATATATTTAGAAATCAATTACTTGTGCCTCTCTGTCCTACAAAAACATGCACACGTGAGCAGTCTTGTTGGTGTCAGGGGGGCAGCCTCCATGCAAACAGTGAAATATGTAAATCTTTACAAGATTGAGACAGTTATTTTGTGATTTGCATATCTTGATCTTGACTTGAAACCAGTGAGGCTTGAGAATATCGACTTTGCTTCTTGTAAGAGATGAGGCTAAAGAAATCTTATTGAAGTTACTGTTCATTCGGGAGAGATGTCTGAGTAATCTCAGGACAAGGTAAAATAGTTAAAGCACACATTATCTTAAAGCAACTGAATATCGTAGCTGAACTATGAATCATAATTGTTGGATTCAGCATCTTAGAACTTGCAAATTGATGCAATTTCATCAGAAAACCCAGCTGAAGCTGGAGATGGTGGCACCTTGGAGAATCCTTCTGTGACAAGGAGGGGTATTTTCTAGATTGCAGTAGCATTTCACTTGCTTGTTATTTGCTGATGCCCATAGCTGACGCAGTCTGAGTAGTGAGACACAGGAGTATCACTGGAAAGTTTGTATTTTCAAAGAAATTGAGTAATGATTGCAAATCATTGCTATCATGCAAGTATCTCTGAACTTCTCACAACTTTATGAGTGAAAACCTAAAGATCACAGGAAGGTCTGAACTGGAAACCAGTTACGATATCACTTCACACATACATTTAGAGAAAATGGCACTATGTCATCAGTCAGCTCAGTTTACCAGTTTCTCAATCTGATTTTTAGCTACACACAACCAGGAAATTCATTCACCTCTGTATCTTACATGTATATACACATATATATATTTTATACCACAAGTTTGTCTCAGAGGCTGTAGTACCATGTGCTTGAGAATCTCAGCTGTGAGCATCAGGAGTTTCCTGCATGGCAGACTTGTGCTCGGGACTTTTCATGAGTTTTTGCTATGAAGTAACTGTTCCTTAAACCCCTGCTATGAAGACAGAGAGCATGAGGAAAGAATACACTCTATGTTGAAATTATTTGTCCTCACAAAGCAAGAACTTGACTTTGGTGGTCAAAGGAACACTTTGTTTAAAGGCAATACAGTGAAAGAATGAAATTCTGAGTTCCCTGTGGCCAAGGCTCTGGGGTCTCAAGGATATCCTTAAGTGGTATCTACAGAAAAGAGCTTGCAGTGATTGTTTCAATACCGAAACAACAGAAAGTGTATATCACAACATGTTTTACGAAATGCTCCCTGGCTAATATTTGAAAGTTAACTTTGCAATATGAAGGTGAAAGTTCCCCTCCTGTTTGGAGGGTTTCATGAAAAAAATGGATCTCCCACTGACAATTTCAAAGACCAATTTAAACAATATCACACTTTTGTTTGTTTATAGTAAGGCTCTTGTCTAAACTTGAAGATTCAGGGTTGTTTTGCCCTGGAGTAGTTTTCTTGGCACTGTTCATAATCTTTTAAATTCCAAGCTAGATTTGGAGGACAGTCAATGTATTACTTCATATGAAAGCTATTATTCCATATGAATAATTAGCACTCTATCCTGCAGGATGGTGAATGTGAGGCTTAGTGCTGAGCTGCTGCTAGGAATGCTGACTGTGGTTTTCATGATTTGCAGTCCAAAGTGGAATAAACTATGGGCTTGGGCTGGCTGAAACCTTGTACCCAGGTATATGGGCTGCTTAGTGCATGAGTACTCTTCGGAAGAAAGCCACTGGAAGCCTTTTTGCGCATATGGGTCCCTGAACTCCCCAGCACCAGGTACATCTGCAGGAAGGCCAGCATAAAAAGTGAAAAGGGCTGCTGCGCAATTCCTTGCCATGTCGAGGAATACAGCCTCCTAATGCAACCAGATTGCAGGCACTCGCTCAAAGCCCTCTTGTTGGTAGCAGTGTCCCTGCAATTTTTATCCATTTCCAAAGAGGTCAGACCCTAAAATGGCAAAAGGCTGATGGAGAAGAGCAGGGCAAGACAGATTTTTCTTATATTCCGTACTTTCCAGCTTGCCAACCCCAGGTTGCCAACCCCATGTCAGATAATTTCTGGTCACACTTACAGCAGCTTGTCATTATCCTGACTAATACTTTATTACATTTGTTTTCTGAATTATCTGTCATAATGTTGTAAGAATATCAGTTGCTTGCTGTAATCTATATAATGCAGCCTAGCTATCTTTAGAGATGATTAATTCTAGCATAAATCATTTACTGCAACACACATGTAGCTCATATGTGAGATATTGATAATGTTGGACTCTTCCATGGGAGGCTATTGTATAAAGCATCCAGTTCACAAATGTAAAATATTGAAAAGGGTGGTGTGTTGTTGGTTGTGGAGGTACAAGCAGCCAGAGCAACGCGGAGAAAAATTAAACCATATTCTGCACTGCATCTCTGACACTAAGTAAATGTGGCTATTTCTAATGGCATGCTATGAAAGCAGTTTTAATCCCAGGACTTTTCAGAGTGCTCCCAGGGGTTTGCAGTATCTCAGGAATGACATTTCCACACAAACTGTGGAACACGTTTATGAGAGTCTGAGGTTACAACCACAGGTATTTGCACATGACCTCAAAAGTCAGTGAGTTTACTTGTGAGAGGATAGGCAAAATGAACACTTCACTATTGACCTGACCTATTTTTATCCAACTTCAAATATTTTCACAAATCTTGTCCAATTAGTCTTTCTAATTTTTTTTTTTAGTCCGACTTGAATATTCTGGTAAAAGGGTGGAGCCTCAACAATATCTAACTGTTCCAGAGAACAGAAGAATAGGAATTTGCACCTAGTGAACGCTAAACCTTTGTATGAACACTGCGGCCATATCACATTTCTTCCTGAATAGGCATGTTTTTGAGAAAGTGAGAGTAAGAGAGAGACACTTCATTGAAGAATTTCCAAATTAAATACTCGACCCTATATGCCACTGGAATTGAATGCTTGCTATAGTTTAAATGCCAGAAAGGGCTATTTTTTATCATCTCACCCGACAAAAGCCATAGATTTTTATCAATTGGCTTCTTCGTTGAGCCTCTAACTTATGTTAGTAGGGTACATAGGTTCAATTTCAAGGCTTCACCTGAGAAAGAATCTGGCGTACCCTTGAGCAAGTAATTTGGTTGGAGATCCTGACTGTCAGGAATGCATGCCTTTGCTCCTGAATGTAGTTAGCGTAGTTGCCAGATGTTGGATCCTGTTCTACCTTTTCCCATTAGTTTAAAAAGCCCTCTGCTATCAGAGGTATTTACAGAACATGATCAGATCACTTTTTACCTGTGGGGATAAACTGAACAGACTGAAGCCCAGGAGTCATAAAATGCCCCTTCACAAAAAATTTAACTTTAGATAGTTGCTCCCTCTGGAAGATGACTGTAAAAAACAGTACTGCAGAGTTACATGTTTATGACTTTAATGGTTTCTATATAAAGAGCTTCAGTTTACCAATTAAATAGCGTGGTTAGCTGACAGATCTTTCAGTTTTATCATGGTCTCCAAGGGAAGTTGAGATTTTTGCATCCTGTCCATCATCACAAGCAATAAACACAGATTAAATCAAAGCAGGGCTTGAAGACTGGTAACGAGGTCCATGTTCTACCTCCCTCTGCCCTTAGAGGAAAGGGATCACATGCCTGGTGAGATCACACTGTCTTGTGTCATGCAATGTGACTCGGAGGTTGCTGAGTCTTCCCCTCCCCTAGGTCCCTCCTCAGCCCCTGCCAGCAGGAGCTATGCCCACTCCAGCATCTTCTCTGGGCCATGCTATGCCCTCAGCTACCCCATGTGATGGCAGCGCCGTAAATACCCTTCATTGGGTCAGCAGCGAACGTTACTCCATGAAGCTGGGAGGGTGGCCCTGTTAATGAGTCACAAGACGGAGCAGAGGTCTGAGCTCACTTCTTCAACCACGTTAGCTCTGCCCTGTAAATACCAAGCGAAGTAGTATGCTGTTCTCAAAAAAAAAAACTTAAAAAAAAATTATCAAATGTACCTTCACACAAAAGCAGCAGATTTGTTCAGTGAGAGGATTTTACTTTTACACAGTCATTTTTTCACAGCAATGCTGCCCTTTGAGACAAAAGAAATGTTTTTTTTTTCCCTCTTGTTTCAGTTGGTGGGTATAAGTAGAAAGAAAATTCCATAATTTAGAGACAGGAGTTACTAAAATAGTGGGTTGAATTGGTGACAATAGGGATGAAAACCTAAATACAGAAGGAGGGAAAGAAAAAGGGAAGATGAAATGAAGGAAAGCAAAAAAAATGTTTGAAAAATGAATACACAGTGGGTTTTTTTCTCTGTATTTTTCTTTCTTCCCACTACTCCTTCCAATTTAAATCTTTCCTTTGCTTGTACGCACCAACCCAGCAACTATATGAAGCAAGTAATTAATGCTGTGTATGGAAATAGTGTTATTAACTTAAGTGACCACAGTCAAGATCAGATTTCTGTTCCTTTTTTTCTATAATGTACATGCAGAATTATATTTCCCATGATGGAATATTTCTTTTGCAATTTGTTAATTGCCTTTTTTATTATGAAGAGAATTTGTACTCAGAGAGCTACAAAAGGGCATCAAGTTCCAACAGCACTTAGAAACACACAGTCAGATCTGCAACAGGAAATAAAGAGATGAATTAAATGATCCCCAAATGCTTTCCGAGCATGCAACACAAGCTATGGATGTTTCTTTTAACAAGTTAACTTCTCCCTAAACACATCCGCACTGTCAAATAGGTAAACCTCAGACTGTGCTCAAAGCTGAGGAAATCCAGGCTCTCGTGTGTCAGAGATGCACATGCCAGACTCAGAGGTGCAGCAACAAAGACCTCCAGTTGTCTTTTAACAGGTGGGGAACTGGATGCTAGGTCTGGGGAAACTCTGCAGAATTCCTGGATTTGCCCCAGTTGCACAGTAACAGGTGCAACACCACTGCTGCTGTTCTCCAAAAAGCTAACTAAAGACAATAATGCTATTAACCTTCTTCCTAAAAAGCTGGAAAGTCAGGCTGCAGTGTTCTAGGCTGGGTATCATCACCATCTTTCTTCTGTTTGATGTTTTTAACATATGGAGAAGAGATTTCCAAATACAGTTCACAAGCTATGTCCTTTCCATTGCTGTTAATGATAGTTAATTCCTGAAGATATATGTCTGCTTAAATATTTATTATAGATAAGCCTACATTATAGAGTTATATTCCATTTTAAAATGTAGATCATCTCTAGAAAAGAGATTTAATACAGATCTTATGCAATATTTATCAATTAAAACCAGTTTCAGGAATTCAAACTTGCATAATGGTTTATAAATAAAAAATAATACTGGAGGATATGTTTCATTTAAGCTATTTTTTTTTAAAATCAGTTATATCTAATATTTTCGTAGTTAAACTGAAATCCTGCTACATAATTTACATCTGAGAACATAGCTAACATCTAATTAATTTCATCTTCTGCAGGATACATATAAACTATATTCTGCAGACTTATAGGAACACTGTATTTGTGGGATTTGTTATAATTAACCTGACAAGGTACAAGAAATGCAGATATGGTAGTCATTAGTAATCTTCCACCACGGCTAAAGTATTTTTGGGAAGAGATATGATATGGATTCCTTAAGAAGACTAAAGAGATAGGTCCTGGGTATCCTATCTTGCAAGGGCCTCTCCCTCCTCCAGCCAGCCATGCTACCACTGACATTCACACACACTATTTTCTGAAGGCCGTGCATATTTGTTGCACATGTTGTCCAGACCTGGCCCTGCCTAGACTGTGAGATCAACACAGGTGCCAGGTTGCATTGGCTGAACAGACAACAGCAGTTCCTTTTCTTCTGCTGCTGTCTGAAATGTTTGATCGATGTAGCCAGTCTAAATTGAAAGAAAGCCTTCACAGGATTTACCAGATTGACTTTCCTGTACATATTAATTGGAAAATCACTATTTAATAATTTTGCACTGTCTTAGTTAACTTTTTTTTTTTTTTCCCCCAGAAAGAACACATTAGAAAATTTATAGTGATATGTTGTATTCACAGAACATTTGAAACTTCCTAAGCCTTCAGAGGATCAAGATGTCTTAAATGCATTTACAGATTCACAATCTAACCTGGTATTGTTGCGTAGTTCAGTTTGCCCTATTTTCCCATATACCTCTGTTGCTTCTTATCTCAGTCTCACACTGAAGAAGCTTCCTGTAGGCTTCTGACATTCTGCCCACTGTAGAATAGTCTTTCCCCATGAATCTTTGATCATAGCAAAAGGCCATTGTGATCACCTGTTTAGGTTTCCTGTAGTAACAAGGTAGGTCTCAAGGCTTCTTTGAATTGATTCTTGTTTGAATTACAATGAATCTTTGGGGGAAAAAAAGTATCCAATTGTGATTTAAGTATTTCCAGTGATGGAGAATCCTTCACAATCAGTCTGCAACTGATAAATGTTAATTATCAGCGTTTCTATCAACCATTATCAGTTACTTTAAAACAACCACAACAAAGGCTACCTGCATGTTTACCCAGAATTGCAGGTGACAAAGATCTGTTCAGTTTAGTAATCTTCAGGGATGAAGGTACCTTCATGTTATGCCCCTCCATGCCAAAGGATATTGTATTTCTCCTTATTTAAGCCCAGATGAATCAAAGGGTCCTTGGGGAGGTTACTTTACTTCTCTAAACAGATAGCAAACAATAGGACTGAACAAACAACTCACAGTAAAGTTTGTAACACTGCATTTCACTTTTTTTTTCTGCTACAAAATGTCCACGAGCAGCTCTACATTATTTAACGTGGCTCTTCAGAATTACTCCATGAACCTGTACACTTGTGTGTGTGCAAGAGAAAGAGGGAGGTTATTATTTCTTCCCAATCAATTGCTTGGAAAGTTCCCCGTAGACATTTGAGTCTTGAGAAATATTAACTGTGATGGATCATATCAGTATCTTGGTATTATTTCTGGACTTGACAGGTACTATCAGCAGGTGGAATGTGTTTGAACTTCAGCTCTGCTGTGTAGACCCATGATTAGAAGATTCAAAAAATTAAAACAAAACAGACCTAATCTTCCCTTCCTGGGCCAGTTAGGCCTTATCTGAGACACCATTATTACAAATCTTGTGTTTACTGCTGCAACCTGTGGACAAAACATGAAATGAATGTACCTTACTGGAGTCATGTTTGCCCTGGGCACCTGCGGCATGTTTCTGTGTGTCGCACCAAAGGTCCGAGAGGACCCTGCCAACAAATTGCCTTGGTAAGGAGACATAGGTGACAGGTTCATGTTTCACCCATCCTCTTATCCCCCGCCTATACATGCACAGCCCATGGCCTGACAGACAGACTTCAACAATGGGTGAAACCTCTGGTAGGCGGTACAGGACATCGACCCCTCTCTGATATCCTGGCCCACCCACCACCTCCAGCTAGCTGGGAAGGGACTGCTCCTCAGTAACGAGAATGTGGACTGGATGCCTGCCAGGCACAGCAGCATCCGAGATCTGAGGGCATTAAATAAAGATTATTTTTCACTAACAATCCTCTATGAAATTAGAACCTACTTTTTCTGATTGATTGTTTGTTTGTCCTCCAGTACCTGACACTGAAATGCAGCTAACAGCCATTCTTGATATGGCTTGTATTATGAAACAAGAAATTGTTTTAATTGCTCTAGCAATTCCCTTCCCGTTGCTGTGAACAAAATGATTTCCTTCAGCAGCAATCTGACTCACATTGTACTCAACAAAAGATCCGCTCGCTCCAATCAGGGATGGTGTGAAGGCTCCATAGGGGCTGCAGCCTCTTCCCTCGCATGGACTGCAGAGGGTGATGCTGCTGAGACAGGGACTGACCTCTCCATCCCTTGCTTCACCCCATCCTCACCTATCTCAGTTTATACAGACTCTGCTTCTCTCCCTCGTAACGGCATTTATTTACAAGCCATTTCAATGTTTTATGTTTGTAAACAGTTTTAGGATAGGGAAAGGCAAGAGCGCTGCAATGCAAAAGCTCTGGGAGCCCTACTTTGTCGGAATTATCTCTATATTGAAGTAGCTTTGTGAAGTTTGGAGTTTTGTTTCCTTGAGCGAGTTCATTCCCTGTACAGGAATTAAAGTCAAGAGACAAAGGCAGATTGAGTCTAAAGGAGTAGGAAAGGGATATAGTTTCATGGGAAAATCCTGTGGATTTTCTCTTCAGATGTGCTGATTTACAGATTTATGCAGCCAAGGCAAGACACAACAATTACGAAAATGCAGCTCTGGCACAGCACAGCCTGCAGAACCTCTTCTGCTGGTATTGGCTTTGAGCTCACAACTTCATAATTATTGATTTAAACATTTTACCATTAATAGCACAATTAAAACATGAGTGGGGGAAGGAACATGCTGCCAGTTATGGTATTCAGCTTCACTTTATATGACTCAGAGACACATTATTTATTTGTATGCTGCTGTTGGATGAGATTGAAGTGTCTTTAGACATGATCTTGGCCCTTGGCCTTGGATGAATACCCAGTCTTGAGCTGGTAGCACTATTGCATGAAGACTGTACTTATGCTTTTATCTTTTGAGCGCTTATTCATAATGCTGTAGTTAACTAAATGTCTGTAACTTTCTCCATAAGCCTAAGAAGTCTGTATTATTAACAAACAAATCCTTTGTTGACCCTTTGAAAACTCCTCTATATACTGAATGCTCAGTAATAAAGGGAGACATGAAGAGAGATTGTTCCAGACATTTCAGGGTGCAGAAGTGACTTCATGACTTTTTTAAAAAATTCATAATAATTTCCTGTAGGCTACATTCTGACCAATGTACAGTTTAAATGATGTTTAAAACCCCTAGATATTGTTTAAGAGACACAGTTAGGTTTTTATGTACCTCGAGAAGTATCTGCTTTTCCTTCACATATCTCTCATGCTGTTAGTGGAACTGCAGAAGTGTAGAGATGCCCCAGTTGCTCATAGACATAAGATATCCTTTGATAGTGATACATACATGTTTTAATTAAGTAAAGAATAAATGCTTTGGAACTGATTTGTGTAGTAGATGATACAGGAAGGCTAAACAAGGTGCTTCTCAAAAGTGTGTACAGAGTATCTTTGAATGTGATGGCAGCAAAAGTAAAGTCTTCCTGACACAGTGGAAAGTGACACAGAAGGTATTTGGGAAAGAATGGAATGCAGATTCAATGACAATTATTTGCTATTAAAATAAGATGTGAGAGTGAATGATAACATTTTTTTGGTGGGAACTTTTATTGTCAATGCCAAATAAGCTGGAACTGCATGAACTAAGAATTCTTTAAAAGATACCTCAAGCAACTCACAATATTTACCTAGGTGTTATCTTAGCAGCATTTTCAGATGAGATACAATACTGGTTTACTGTGGTGGCTGCACTTATTCAGCCTGAGATAGAGCAGAAGAGATGTTATTTATAATAGCTCCTTCCATTGAACTTGTAGCTTGTACTCTGAACCACAGATGAGTGTCCAGCAGTCTACATAGTTCAGATTACTAACTGTTCAGACACCAGTCTGGGCTTCATCCCATGATCAATAATCATCCATTCTTCATTTTATTTGCTACCTAAGCATAACTACTAGAGAGATATGGTGAGCGATGTATACCACTATCACCACTGAAACATATTTGTTCAACATCCTGCCCCTGACACAGCAACACTCTCTTTTTTCTTATTCTTTAAAAATGCTTTTGAAAAGATTTGCTATATGGATGGAGTGGATTTGCCCTTAAAAGCCTGCAAATTGTGTTGGGAAACCTCATGCAGCTAGTTTACAGAACAGTTTTTCACTTACTTATTTTCTAATTGCATATAAATCACAGCTGAAAATTTGATCTGTAGGTCTGAACACATACAGCCTTTGGAAATTGTGATCTGAATTCAAGACTGGATCAGATTGAGAATTTTGCAAAAGTTTCTTGTTTTCATATCTCAAAACCCTGAAGCCAAACACTCCAAAATGTGGGACAAACCCATCACTAACCAAAACATAGAATTTACAATCTATTACAAAAAAAAAGCAGAAGAGTCTCTTGGTATTGGTATTGTTGGTATTCAGGTTAATTATTGAGAAATTAATTACATTTGGTTCAAATTATTAGCTTTTGCTTTCTGTTCGTCATTTGTTTCCATACCTGTGCCAGCTTGGGTTCTATATTTGGTCATACAGATTGCATAAGATTAAGTTTCTTCATTTGGATTGCCTGATGCTTATAAACAATAAATTATGAACAAAACACTCTTGACTTTGAATCTTCTGATACACAATCCTTTGAACTAAAACTTGTAATACTTTAAGTATTCCGTGAATACCTAAAAAACCCTTCTCACTTTTGAATAGTTGGGGTAGTAAATAACACAATCCTATCATTAGCCTTAATCCAAATTAAACAATTTTTTTTTTCCAAATATACCAATCTTTCATGGAAAACCAAATGGCATTTTGATACTGTAGCTAATTTCTCGTTAGTGACGAATAATTGGAAACCCTAATTATTCAAGGTTGCTTTTTTCTATATTCAGGATGTTTGTTATGAGTTCACTACTTAAGAGTTGTGCTGGAATATTTTCTTGGCTTAATGTGAGTAGTCTTTCACACCCGGAATTCTGTTCAGATTTCTGAAGACCGTTTGCCCCTTTAAGCTGAATCCATGCAGAAGCATGGACTCGATTGCATGTGAATAAGGTTGAGGGTAAAACTTGACCTCAAATTTTGATTTTGTTCAAAACCAAAACACAGACGCGAACACTAGATTTTCTAGCTGTCTGTAAAAAATGAGCAGTATTGAGAAATCTAAGTTACTCAGGTACATTTGAGAAGTTCATAGTGCAGTCAAGGAAGATAATGTAGTTTTCAGGTCTGTAGGTTCAAACCCAGGTATTTTAAAGGAATGTTGATTAAACTGATCGTCTTCTAAAGAAATATGCTCAATAGCTTCTCCAAAATTAAGATTCAGCTGGCTTATCAGATTTTTCAGTAGACATCTATCTACAGACAAAGGAGTAAAGTTTTTTTCTCAGCTTCCTATTTTGGCAAATAGGACAGGAAGAGTTGAAAATCTTGTGCCTTGGTTGAACTGGAGATGATCACCTTGGAGCTGCTCACAACAGACTTAGATTATAGAAGTTCCCATATTATTAAAAACCATAATCACAGCTGGTTGCATTGCAAAAGTCCAAAGTATCAAGGAATTTATATCACTAAACCTCATGCCATAACTACTTATTGTTAGAATTTGGCATTTTAAAATCTTGGACCTTAAACGTGGTAGATAACCTGAAATAATTAAAACATGCTAGGGAAATTAGGTTTCAAAATAACTTGGTTTGTTAGGATTAACTCTGCCTGGCTTTGTACAGACTGGGCAGCATGGATTACTATTCCATCTTTATTTTCTGAATATGGTCTGAATGTGATCCGAATTTCCACAGTAAACTCCTGAGTTAGGAACCATATTGTCTGTTTTCAATCCAATTAAAATCACACATATATGCCTCATATTTTGACTGGGTGTATTAAGCATTCAGTTTTCAGATAATCATGGATATCAGAGCACTTATAGATCATCTCAGATATGATGGGAAAAACATCAGCTCTTGGGTAACTGAAACCTGTCCCAGTCAAGTATCTCTTCCTTCAAGGCTCGCTATATCATGTTTCTACATAAAGAACAACATCCTTCCTGGAATGCTGCCCCTTAGGGGGAACAGCAAGAAAAAAAACAGGGAACTTGCATGTGAGACAGTGGTATGTCTTTGATTCATTGATCCTAAGGAGAGTGCTGAGACATCCTCAAGAATTTAAAGGCTTTGGAATCTGACTTCCAGCTGGCCAGTGGTTTTGCTATCCCATAACCATGGAAAGTTGAAGAGGTTATTTTGTTCTTTTTTCCTTCTTTTTATTTGCTGGCAGTGATAATGCAAATTTAATGTTTTTCATTTGGTTGGGAAGAACAAGAATTAGTCCTCCTCTCGACAGTCTTGTGTTCACCTACACTATGTCAGCATGAAGGCAGTAAATGATGTTGGTGTTAAAAAAACAAACCCTTTTCCTTTTCTGTATTTGAATCATTTGTGGATTATATCACTGTAGGTGCACCGAGCCTCCAAAATCCATAAAGCTGCACTTAGTATTTCCACATGTAGTCTGATTGCAGGGTCACATTAAATGTAAATATATTAAAGAGAAGTTTTCAAGAGCATGGCCTATCAGTCTTCCCTGTAAGTTCAGAAAGCAACTGTATTCTTCTTCTGTTGTTCTTGTTGTACTGATATAACTTAGGATTTATTTTAATTTTAGTATAAAGTCTACCTTTAAAACTTAATTTATTTATGAGTAATGTTACAAAACAAGTGATATTTTACCCTGGAATGTCCTTAAGCATGTTGAAACTGTAAAATCCTATTCAAGATGTCTCTTTTTTACTTCAGTCCATTCAAAAAACAGTGGCTAAGACTTCCAAATACTGACAGAAGTGCTTGTTAACTTCATAGAAAACATCCAAACAGTTCATGGAATTTTTGCCTTAGGGAAGCATTTGTTTTTCTTGTTTGGTCAATTAAGCACTGCTTTTCCTAAAAGAGGGTGTATTGTAACATCAGGCATGATAATAACCAGAAATATCAATGGATTCTTGCAAAAATTTGGGGCTGATCTCCATTTTTCCAGTTATGCATTTGGAGAACTCAGACACTCAAGGGAGGGAAAATGCAAACTCAGGAGTCTTCTGCATAATTTTCTTTGAGAATATACTGAAAAGCTCCAAGCAGATAAAAAGCAGCTTTCTTATGAAGAAGATGGCACTTTAATGGCAAGGAGCAAAAAAAAAATTAAGCTACGTGATTATTTTTTCAGTGTAAGTAAAAGGAATATTAAATAGGAATGCTGTAAAGAAGTTATGATGGTGCCATCAAAAGCATTGGGAAAGCTTTTCCGCTGAAAAGGAATAGACGTAAAGAGCATACAAAGTCTTGCATTAGATGAACACTTAGAAAGTGCTGATTCAACACAAGTTGATAAATCTGACAGAACACAATAATTTCACTAATATATTCACGAAAAAATTTGGTTTATTTCAACACAATTAAGAAGCATGATGTTCACTTTATGTTTCATTTTTATGCTTACATTTTAGATTTATCTTTTTTTAAACATTGGAATAGAAATGTCAAAATGATATGAAGCTGTAGTGAAGCATTTTTGTAAGTCTGAAGTGAACCTTTGATTTTAAATTATTTCAATCTCACACAAAATCAGGATTACAGGTTTTGAAGCCTTGGACTTTTGCGTGAGGTGGATCTCAGGTGGGAACTCATCTCTGTGCTGGAAAGCTTTCAAACACACGCTTAACTACTTGTCCGGGAGAGGGAGAGTACTTAAGTGCTGCAGTTATTTGAAGACTCAAACAGGTGTGTAAAAGAAGTTGTGAGGGAAGCTGAGCTCCTGGGAAATGGGGGACAAATTCATCTCAAGCTGCTGTGGGCACCTGCAATGCAGCTGCCTGGGGTCCCTGCATGCCTGCTGGGCAAGGAGAGGACGGTTCACCTGGCTGAAACCTCCATGATAGAATGAGATGAATTGTGCCTGGGAGGTTCCCAGCTGTTTTATAAATTTCACACACAAAAAAAAAGCCCATCCAGGAGGGAAATCTGCCAGATACTACATAATCTATTTACAAAAATGAGTCTTACAAAATTTTACAGATGTATAATCTCAGACTGTGTGTTTCCTTTCATTGGTACCATTTACAGATACCGCCTTCACAGTCACAAGCATGTAAAGTCAATCCGGCACTTGCTCTTTTCAAGGGGTCTGGTTGTAGAAGTGCATTTAAGCAGATCTGACCTGTTCCTCTGTCTTTATGTGAATGACTTTTCAGTATGTCATCAATTTTTAAAAATAAAATATCAGGTTTATTCATCAAAGTTTCCACATAACTACCAGTGAGCTTCCTCTTTTGATTTTGTACCTACCTTCTTATCCTCAATCAATTATGTTAAGAATGACACTGGAGTTGGAGATGATGAGAGGAATAGCCATGTCTGTGCTTCCTTCCCCTCTCCTTTGGTCTGGCAAGCACATACAGAAGCCCTGGTGTGCAGTCCCTAGCAGGCTTGTGGCACACCATGAGTAAGCAGGACATGTTAACTTTGCAATTCTCTCGCAAAGTCCTTATTAGGCTAAACCAGCAGATTTTACTCTCCGTCTTTCTCCAGGTTGCTGTGGGAGTGTAACTGATGCGCCTCATTAGAGTTGGAGATTGTGTGAGTAATCCTATTGTTTCTATCGCTCTGTTCAAAGTGTGTATAATCGCCCTGCTTCCTCATGATGGTATGAGTAACCTCATTTTATGACAGGCTTTTTCCATATTCCCTATTTTTTGCTCTCTAACTTGTGATTCTACTTCGGTAACTTTGGATTGATTCAGGTGAGGGAGGAGGCTGGGAGGTGGGAAGAAGGAGGGGTACAAAGGGAGAACAAAAATGCTTTTCGTTCCCTCACCTGTAACCCTTCAGGTTCAGTTTGACTGTGGGCTAGAGATCAGACGATAAGCTAGAGGAAGTCGTACAGACAAAATTCATGTGGCTCAGACTGCGTTGCTGCAGAGAGCAACATCTCTGTGCTGCCGCAGTGGCAAAGCTCGGGTTTGCCTTCTGCTGGGGCTTGGGTGCAAGGAGCGTTTCCATGGGCTCTGCAGACCATGCCCTCTGGCAGGGTAGACCCTACCTCTGGCAGGGTACCTGTGGGAGTGTAAGGGGAGGGAAGGGAGAGCCCCACAGCTGGCAGTCACCCCTTCTTCTGCAGGGACATGAGAAACACCTCAACTGCTGCTCCCTAGGCTGGGGATGGCATGGGAGGTGACCTGAACCACTGTCATGCAGCTCGATCTTCCCTTTCCTACTCCATATCAGAGCCAGGGAGAAGGTGGGGATGTTTTTCAGAGCTCCTGGACGTGTCTGCAACACCCCTGTGCAGCACCACCCAGCTCGCAGGGTGTGACTGCTGAGGGGGGGATCATGGGGCACCTTGTCCTGTTCCTGGCAGGTGGAAGAAGTCACCTGGGGAAGGGGTGACCATCCCAGGGACCTTATCCATGTTAGCTCTGCCAGAACTGCTCCTGCTGGTGGAATCAAACCACTGAGATGGGAAACCTGGGTCCAAGAAATCAGGTGTAGGCAAGGTCTAGAGTTTGTTTACAACGAGTTTGCTACCTGGATGAATCATAGTATAATAGGTTACCCTCTTAAAAGGGTAGACAAATCCAGCCACTAGCTGAGCATTATTGCTGTGTCCTCACTAATGCCAATTCAAGTGGTGATAGTCTGTCTGTCTGAGTCCTTCCCTTGTCCCCAGCTACTGAGCAAAGCTGCTCTGCTCAGTTCACCATCTTCCATCATTCACCATACAGATGTTGTTTTACTTTCAAAGTTCTTTTGAGGTCTCAGTGAAGAAGGATTTGAAAAACAAAACTTGGACTCATTTTGGGCACAAGGATAATGTTGCTCTTTACTAACGTCTAGCCGTTACTCGAAAGCAGTGAACATATATTTAACTGAGCTTCATTATTTCAGATGACACATTCATTTTCCTCTTGCTGCATATGCCCTGTTCTTGCAACTACTCAGTATTCTGTAACACTGGCACATCCAGCACACTGTAGTGCTTTTCTCAGCCTGTTGCTGTGTTCATCTCTCCCAGTCAGAGAAATGGTCATATTGGGCTCTGTAGCCTCATGTATTTTGCAATATTCCTCTGCCAGTTGTTTCCACCGGTACTGCGTCTGTCTCTGCTGCAAAGTTTTGCTGCATCAGATGGGCAGTGTTGTTCAGAACATTTCCCAAATGCTCAATAAGGCTTTTTGTTTCTGCCATTTAAGGTTTGTTCTATTTCCTGGGGAAGAGACTGCTCGCGGTTTCTCAGAAGTGCACAAGAAGCAACCATATGCAAGTCTAAGAGAAAGGAGGTTAGATGTCAGCCACTGGATTAATGGATTGCTTTGCTTTACTTCCTCCATAATATATGGACATAAAACAAAATCTTACATCTCGTAGTTTGACATTTTTGGCAAACATCAAATACACAGCACAAAAACAACAGGAGCCCACAGTAGGAGTCAGTCCCACAAAATCAACCTTTTTACATTGCCTTCACAAACCTCTAATCCCCTTATTGTTAAAATATTTACCTTTCTTCTTCCCTCCACACAAGCCTAGCCCGCTTGATAGATAGTCCTTTTCTTTTTAGTGTCTACTGTCTTTGTGGTAACATTCTTATTTGCAGGATGAGAGGGTAGGAAGTCCACTGGTGACTTTCTTATTGCTACTCATTTTATGCAAAATTTCCTCAGATGCTATAGCAATGGGCATCTAATTACCTTTTCTTCTGTCGTATCCACCGTGGAAAGGTCTTGATCCTTGTTACTCACACACTAGACATTCAGCATTAGCAACATATCAGTGCTTAGCTGATCTTAAATGATTGTTGTTGCCACTGGCTAGATAACAGAATAAACGGCAGGGAAAGCATGGGGGCAAGTATTGATTGCTGTTTCAAGATATTGCCAGAAGTGAGATCCACAGTGACTATACTAAAACATTACGGTACAGGTTGGTGAGACACCATGTTCTGCACTGTTTTCAACTTTGTCGAGAACATTATTGATCATCTATACCCAAGGGGACTTGGTTTCCTAAGTGTTCTTGTTACAGTTTCAGGCTCGCCTATAAGCACACTAAACCGAGTATACTTTGTCCAGGGAACTGGTCTCTGGCCTGCCTTGCCCTTGAATTGAAAATGCTTTCTAAGAGATTTCCTCAGCCCTGACATCGTCAGCAGAGAACAGAGCTATATTGGAACATGAGGGGAATATTAGATCATGGAAATTAAGTAAGTGGAAGGACTTCATCTAATTCCTTCATTCCTAGGGTTTTGTTTTTTTTCTTTTTTTGAGTCGTAACAAATCAGGAGGTCTATCTAGTGCAGGGAGAAAAAAAAAAACCCTTATAAAAAAAAAAAAACCTAGTGAAAAGCCAGTAGTTCCAGGCTTATTATGTCTTTGCTTTATGTTCTGATGTGTCCCTACTGATGTGATTTTCATATACACCATGTATTTTTCAGAATATGCTCTCCACTGTCTTGCATGGTACTGTGGGTTACTGATGCCACTGGAATGTGGTAGAACACAGTTTAAAAATTCCTAGTAAAAAGGGTTGTGCTGAATATGGTCATAGGCTGATAAGATGATGCAGAAGAGGTGCTGATGATCTGCAATTTCCGTATTTCGCGAACATATATCCTAGGAGCAGGGCTAATTGAAACAGCTGTAAAAAATAGTGCTTTTATTTTAATTGTTAATGAGAGACGATATAAGGCATTCATCGCAAACTGAGGCTTGTGATCACAGTCATGTAACGGTTCTGATACGCTGGCACTGGCTGCAGTGTCAGAGCATCCCTGCGTGTGCAGACTGATGGGGGCAGTTGCCCAGCTGCCCTCAGACAGATGGAGAAATGGATGGGTGCCAGACCTCTTTGCATTTTCTCTACAGGTTTTATGTGACCCAGCAGAGCATTACTGAAAGACCAGATCCTGTACCACTCATGTGGTAAAGGCCAACATGTTTGCTGTTGAAAATTTTAGGTTTTCTGTGCTCGGTTGCAAGCATCCCATTTATCTAACAGCTGTGCTTTTGTTCCTTATGACCACTGACTTGAATGAGCTACCAGAAGCTGTTTTCAGAAGGGGCTCTTTGCCACCTGTGGCTGTTTTTATCTATACTCTTGTGTCCCTCAAAAAGAGCTGGGCTTTAAAAAGGTGTGACTCAGCACAGTAGTGTCATGTCATTTATTATTATTTCTTGCTGAAAGCCTTGGGCATTACCTCAACACAATTATGAAACAGGGTCCTATCGTGGCTAGCCCTGTACACAAATGAGCTGAAGGGTAGTCCTGTTACAAATTGAACACTGCCATGAGAAATACCAGCTAGAGACAATGAAATGAGAGCAGAAAAACAAGATAATATTGTAGCCATCAATAGTTGGGTTAGTCTGCAACCACCACAGCTGAAAACAGAGTTTGCAAAAAAACTCCTTAAAGAAACCAAACATAAACTTTGCACCATATTTGTGAGTCAAACAGAATCAAAAGTTTTGAAGTAGTGAATCAATAGAAAAATTATTGCAGAATGATTGAAATAGGGTGCTAGCAAACCTGGACTTGCATCTCATGATCCTTGCTGCAGAAGAACAGGGTTCTGTTTCTGTTTCTGTGGCTGGTGGTTGTGCTCCCAGTCCTGTCCTTCTCTGACAGCACACTTCTGCAGAGTGGGACTGAGTGGGGACTGAGGGTGTGCCAAGTCTCAGACCAGTAGCTCAGCCAACACTTCCACTGCTCCGGAGAGGACTCCCAAAATCCAGCCCTGCCCCCATGAGAAAGCACATGGCCACCCAAAGAGAATTCATTAAAATAAAAGTTTCAGAAATTTCCAAGCTGTCTGCTGCAGAGCTTGAGCTCAGTTCGATTAAGAGCTCCAGGACCTCCAGTTCAGCTCCATGGATGACTGTCTCCAAGCAGCACGTCTTGAAAGCATTGGAAACATATCTTGGATCCTGTGAGCACAGAAGTCCCTGTCCAGGCAGAGTCCATGTGAACAGTGTCTTCAGTCTCCCATTGTTCACCAGGTATATACTATCTAGGGGTTCGGTTTATCTCTTGTTGTTGGCGAAGTTTTCCTCTGGGAAAACTCTTAATGATTTTTAACCGTAACACGTAAGTGTCTAAGCCCTGGCAGGTGTCTCATAGACCTTGTGGCTGCAAAATGCTTTTGAGTTTTGGGAAGCTTTGAACAGGCAGCAGTGATGCTGCTTCGTATATATTCACAAGAGTTCCATTAAGACTTAAGGGCTATCTTTGATGAGAGAGATATGGTGGCTGAGGGAAAATTACCTTATTGGTTTGAGAAGATGGGTTCATGCAAGCATCAGCTGCTGGGTGCCACAGAAATTGTGAGAATCCTTTTCAAGATCCTGTCATTCGCCTAACGATCTATGACTTGCTACCTAGATTGTGGAATTTATTCTTTTTGTCTTAGCTTGGAAGGAAATAATTAAGGGTCTGACAGTTTTCCATTAACTACCATGGTCTCTGAGTCCACTCATATTCGACATTTTTGGTTATCTCTCTGTGAGAAGGTGGTAGATGTCCAGGAGTGATTGTATTGTCCCTCTTGTCACTGGTTTCCTTTGCCAGACTCCAGCAAGGTAAAAGGTTTTAATGCCCAAGTCAGCACCAAGGAAAAAAAAAAAAAAGCAAGCCACATTTTAAAAATATCCATTTCTGCCTTGCTGCAGAAAGCTGTAACTGATGTAAGGGTACTGACTTGCTCTAATTTTATTATTTGTAGCTACTAGTATTTGCATTGTGAGACCACTGGAAAGTGAGGAGATGTAGGATTTGGAAAGCAAAGCTAATGATTTTTGAATCTTCAGATTGAGATATATAGGAAACATACTTCGCAAATAAATATCACACAGTACAGAAAATATATAGGTAGAAGATGATATTTCACTGGGACTGAGGAATTTTGCATCCTTTCTTAGAGTCAAGGAAAAGAAAAGGAATGGAGATTGTGGAAAAAAGCAAAGTCAAATAGCAACTCCCCTCCTCTCCAGAATCTCCCCTCTCCCCAAATCTGTATTGAAAAGGTTGGGTGTAAACAGGAAAGGTATGATTAGGCAAAGTGGGCATTAAAGCAGCATTTATATAAAACAGTTCACAAGAAGAAATTAACAAATCAAGGTAGAATTAACAAATAAAGGTGGTCTAAAACATCACAGGGAATGGCAAGGCCAGTGCAATAATCTACGAGGGGAAAACCTCTGAGTGAAAGGGGTTGCTCATAGCAGGTAGAGTTGAGCCATGGGGAGGAGCACAGCAGGGTCCATGAGGGGGCATGAAACGCTAAATCAAATCTTTTTACTAGTCCTTTTCCCATTTAAGTTACTCTTGTCAAATGCAAGGGGGTTTTGCCAGCTGAGGGATGAAGGGTCAGGGCAAATCCCACAGCTACCCCAGGCACCTGGGTCCCTCTCTGAGCACCAGCGGCCACCATAACCAACAACCTCTTCTCCACCTGCTTGCTTCTACTGTCTTCGTTCCATTATAGGTTGCTGAGCTGAGCTACACTGGGCAGATTTCTTACTGGTAATACCTGGATTGGGAGTTCTGTGTGAGACAGAGTTGTTGGTGGTACCTGGAACTGGGTAAAGTGTGGCATACTGCCATCTGCCATTGATGAGAAACAGAAATAATACATCAGGGTTTTGGCTAGTAGGCAAAAGGTGGTACTCAAGTATGTAATTTTTACATCTCTGTGTAGTATAACACCCTGTATAGTATAACTGGAAACAAATCACATTGTTTTGTAATAATAATGCTTTTGAATGGAGCATTAGAAGGTGACAAACCAACCCTTGCAAGTCCTTTAGAAAAGCCTGAAGCTCTTTTTTGCATCTTTCCCACTCCCGTATAAAATGCTGAACACATTTCTCGCTCCTCTGCTGCTGGGACCTGCGCAGCCTGGAAGCAAGGCTAGATGCAGATGGAGGAGCTTTGCTGTCAGGGGCACACACAGCTGCTCGGGGATATATGGCCTAATGGCCCTGTGGTCCTCCTCCCCACCTCCAGTCCCCACATTGATTTGTGCCACTTCTGTCACTCCTCTTTTTCTATTTACAGCACGACCTAATGAGCAAGGCCTGATTAGCCAAGGCATCACACTTTTCCCGATCTTGGCCTTTTTTTCCTACTTAGTCATGCATAGATTTTCATGCTGAATGGCTGCTTTTGACGATGCTGAGGGTCTAGGCTGGCGATCCTTTTCTCTCCAGTTCATACATCTGGAGCCGTCTAGACAAAGGCTATACTGTGAAAACAATAACATTTTAAAATTAAACTTATCACTAAGAATATATAATTCATGTTATGACACAAAATGGTTTCAGATAATTTAGCAAGTGGCATCTGTGCTGTTGCCAGCTGCAACTGGATCTTTTCCGTCCCCTGGTTGAGGACTTTTCCTTTCAATTTATACTGTTGTTGAAACAGCTGAGACTCAGCTCCAGATATCGTAACTTTCTGTTTTCTGCTTATTTTAATGCTGACTGATTCTCCTGGATTCCCTACTCTCCTTATTAATCATACATTGAAAAGATAACAAAGTATTACGATGCACTGCCATGTGTGTGGAATCCAGCATATTGGATTTTTTGCCTGGATTGTCAAGCAAGATTAATTATTCTGATAATAGCAGGATTAATCCATTCATCACATACAGTAAAAAGACACTGTTAATATTTGGACCGAGTTATTCTTGGTCTTGAGAGGTGCAAATGGCAGACCTGGCATCTAGGGGGCATTTGTGCCTTTAAAAAACCCTGTTCCCCTGTTACCTTCTCCTGCTCCTTAGACCAAATTCTTGCTGCAGGGCTGGCTGTTACTATGGGGGCAGGAGACAGCCCTGCAGAGGGTTGTGTAGGTATGAATGTTTGGCAGAGCCCTCGAATTTTAGGTAGACAGTATAATTACTCCATCATTCAACACCGAGGAAAAAAAGTGATTTTGTTTTTCTCCAGTTGCCTTAGTTCCTACTTTTCTACGGTGAGATTGTCAAGGTCTGTTGTACGGCTTTTGAAAGCTAATTTGAGGTCAGACAGTGAGTCAAAATCGATTCTTGATTTTTGTCAACTGTGAGCTGCAGCCGAAGGGTCTGATTTGGGAAGAGGGTGAGAGGCCACGCTGGCACATTGCCCTCGCTGGTCGTTCCAGCTGTCAGCATCTTCTGGACCAACCTCCAAGTTTCTGCATTTCCTCTGAACTGATAAAACTCAGGGGCAGGGTCCTTTCAGTTTAAACCCCTCGTGTTGCAAAATTTCTTCCTATTTTGGTATTACTACAAAGGAAAAGAAAGTTAGATCTCTGGAATGTGCCCTCATTAAAATGATGCTGGTAACTGGCCGGCTGTGCTACCGGAGGCCCGTCTCAGCTCATGCATTTGTAACCGAAACACCTCAACTTTCCGGAAGTCTCTAAATGGATTCCTTTCAGTCAGAGCAGTACACAGACATTATAAAACGTGCAATTACTTTTACTGTAGGGCCATAAAATATAGATCTGTTAAAGTCTGGGTGCAGAAGACAACAGACGTCCTACAGTTCCGACCAGGGCAGATGAGAGTCTATTATGGATGATGAAAACAAAGTACTAGAAAATCCATTAGAGCTGTTTGTTGCCACTTGCAATGATAGTCCCTGTAACCACATTAAATCAAAGTGTCTCTAGGACCTCGTTACAAATTTCTTAAATCATACCGTATGTTGATATAAATAATAGTGTAACAAAATCAGGGAGAAGAAATCACATTGCATTGTATGATTTAGGGATGTGTGAACAATTATTTATCATTTATATCAGAGAAGCACTTAATGTTTTCCATTTGGGTGAGACCCTGTAGTGCTAGGGACTGTGCACATATTGAGCGAACAAAAATTGCTCTCCTAGAGTGCTTTGACCATCTAAATTGGGTTAAGGACATATGAGTACAAAATGAGACAGTAAAAATTATTAAACTCCTCTCTAGATACAGTTTCTCTGGGATTGAAACTATACTCATATCCAGTAAGAGAATGGAAAGAAGTGTCTGCTTTTGAACTCTAGGAAACAGCAAAAAAAAAGAGACTGACAGAAACCTGTGGTCACTGTGCGTAACGCAGCTCTTTCCTTGTGCTCTTCAAAGCCCCTTCCCTTTCTCATATGCCATCTACGAACAGAAACAAGACTGACTGGTGTCTCTTCTGGAAATAACAAGGCTGGCCAAGAGTGGTTCACAAAGAGAAGCAAGAACAGCATGTTTTCGCGGCAATAAATGGAACAAGATTGTCGTCATGGTTTAGACAAGAGTCTGGAGGGACAACCAGCCTTGTTCTTCCTGATCCGTCAGGAGGTTGTACTTGAGTTTGCAGGCTCTATGAGCTCAAAACATAAAAAGGAGATATGAATCAAACATACCAGTGAAGTTCAGTGAAAGTAATATGAACCCAAAACAATTATTTTTTTCCCCCCACAGTTCAGTTTGCAGTGTGTAATTATCATGAGCTGGTTGGCAGTCCTGCAGTAATTAGGCACAACAGCATGAGTTAGGAATGTATCTTCAATCTTAGCTTACAATTTCTTTGCTTTTGTTGGTTTATGCTAACCTCATCATACTTAAATAGTGGTATGCATCCTTGTGAAAAATGTTCAAAATGAAAAAGCCCACCTCAAAATAAACTATAGTAGAACCCTCAATTTCAAGCATAAATAGGTAATTTTCCTTTTATAAATCTAAGCAAAATCTAAGCAAATACATCTGTGTCATAAGTCATTGGTTTCATAATAATTTTAAACAATAAATCTGAAACCCAGAATTGTAAAACGCTACATTTACAGGAACTGTCTGTGTGGGTGCAGTTCAGATAATGAGGGCAGACACTCTAAGTACCTAAATTATGTGAAAATCCGGTTTTTACTCAAGGTGGCTTTGCAAATCTCAGCCTGTTTATTCAATGTATTCACCTCCATGCATTTCCCCCTACGAAACAGATGTGCCAGGGAAACATGTTCCTGTTCTGAAGGGCAATACTGCTGTAATGAAGACAAATTTTCAGAAGTTTTATTTTGGGATGCATGTAGGGGAGAATGGAGTGACGTTCTGGTCTTCTGTGGACCTTGAATGGCAGAGCACTGTTTGTCTCCCTGTAGGGTGAAAGCCCTGGAGCCCTTCTCTTCTGGGAAAGAGCAAAGTCTTAGTGCAAGCAGGAATGCTTGTGTTCCTGACCCACGTCTGCAGTCTTCCTGTCAGCCACGTGGGTTGGTTGGCCTCAAGACAACCTGCAGCAACTGTTCCCCTACCCTCTTTGGGGCTGAAAGTCCGGATTTGTTGTGTCATCTTCATTCTTCAAAAGTAGGAATGGAGGTGAGTGTCCTTATTTCCTGACAAACAGAGCCTTTGGGGCAGTTGCTGTTGCTATTTTGATCCTTAATCAGTCCAGTCCTGGAGAGGGGCTAAATACAGACTGCCCATATTACCAATATACACACGGAAAGTGAGGGACCCTACAAGTGAGTGTTAGAGCATTGTGTCAGTATTGCCCTTTTTTCTCTTCCACTTTACCATGGAGTGGTACCAGAAGGTGGACTTACCAAGGATTTACCCAAAGGCTACAGATTGAATGAACATACAGCCTCCTT
Source organism: Tetrax tetrax (assembly GCA_009806455.1). Taxonomy (NCBI): domain Eukaryota; kingdom Metazoa; phylum Chordata; class Aves; order Otidiformes; family Otididae; genus Tetrax; species Tetrax tetrax. The sequence continues at coordinate 559,339 of WHYT01016795.1, forward strand.
GCTCCCACCAGCCTGTGACTATGGACTCTTCAAGCTGCTTCTCTGCATGCCATATAGCAAGGCCAAAAGGCAGGAAAGTTTCCTTGGCATGATACAACTGATGTCCACGTCTCTAGTGTTCCTGAGAAGAAAACTTATGAGCTTTAGCTAAAACTCCTGAGAACATCTTTGAATGCGGCTTCTGAATATCTCAAAGTTACAGCTTTTTTGTGTGCATGTGTGTCTGTGTACATATTTATGTATATGTAAATATCTTAAAAAATTAGAAATTGTCTTCAACTTCCATTCCTGGAAAGTGGAATAATTCCAGCTGGTTTAATCGGATAGTAGAATTAAGTCTCAGTTCAGGAAAGTGCTTTAATCCAAGCTTTGAGGAGGTGACCTGTCCCAGAGCCTTCAATTAGGCATGTCAGCAAAAGCTTTGCTGACTGAGGACTTCCATAGCTCAGCTGCTGTGGAGGGCAGCATCCAAGCTGGATGCTATAGGATGTTGACCTCTCTCGAGAACCCCGTGCAGCAGCCAACCATCTGCAAAACATGCAGAGTAATCATAATAATTCCCTTGGCAGCCTCTTTCAGAGAGGAAAGGGAAAAGAAAAAGCAGGGGGAAAAAAGGAAATTCATTTTAGTTAGCATTAGAATACTCCCGTGATTATTGTATTCATGTTTTTTAGTTTGAGGCTATATATTAGAACCTTTCTACTCTCAATACCAAATGTAACAAGGTCCTCAGGGCTAATGAGTGGTAAGAGGGGAAAAAGAAAAACTGTTATATGAATTTTGTATTCTCCCCTATCAACAAAGGTAAATCTTGATCCTTAAGAGGAAGCATATTTTAGGAATATTTAGCATTATTTACTAGTTACAACAAATAGCTTTCATGCCTTATTGTAGGGATGGCTAACCTCCCTGATCCCATGAGCAATATATTGAAATCTTCATATGCCTCAGAGCCTGTTGTCCCAGAATTTATATGAATCCCCTAATTGGGAAAGGTACAAATATTAAGGTCGTGTCTGCCTTCTTTCCGATTATCTTTACTAAAGTTTCTTTTGGTTGGCTTCTACGGGGAAAGAGGATGGGAAAGAAGGTTGTGGAGTTTTTTTCTTTTCTTTCTGAAGCACTGATATATACAACACACAAATGTCATTCTACCTGATGCACTGAACTCGTTGAGTATTCTGGAAGCACTGGTAATGGCTTAGTGGCTACTGGGTAATGAGCAGCATAGTCAGGCAGAGATGGTTTTAGATGGAAGACCAGTTTCCACAGGAGATGTCAGAGGGTAGTGGTGTCTCCAGATAGAGATGAGCCTGTGAGGACTCGTGAAGCTGAGTATAAAGTAAAAGCATGCTTTATCAGGTCCAATGCTGAGATACGTTGCATGTACAGATGGAAGAACAGAAAGTAAAATTAGAGTATTTTTCGGGTACCACCTGTAACAACCCTTTGAATACCCCGTGAGCCCTCTAGTGGTGCTCTCTGTGCCCTGGAAACCTCCAGGGGCCAGCTGGGGCCAGGTAGCCCGTTTCCCCATCACATTAATACCAACGCTGCTCTTCAGGGTTCAGCATGTGCATCTCCTTATTTCAAATTGCTATTAAAATGAGATGAGAACTTCATTTCTGCCTACCCATGACAAAACATTGTTCAGAACATAAGGGGGAACTCACTGAAACCTGTTTCCCTCTTTAGCCCTACCTGTAGATGTTTAGTTTGTCTGCAAGAGATGTCTGCTCCTCAGCAGATGTCCGGGAGCTCCCTGGGTCCCACCTCGCAGCTGCTGCGATGCTCCCATGCCATCATTCAAATCTGTGTGTGCACATGCTGGACCTCTGCAGAGATGACATTATAACCAACCTCTGCACTGCTGTCTCTCTGGGGGGTGGAAGCCGTGCCTGCCTGCCTTGTGCGCAGTGCTGGCCCATGAGCCAGGGCTCTGCTGTCACAACTGTGGCCTGCTGTGGCCTCTACATCTCAGGCAGCCGTGGTGGACCATTGAGGCAACATCATGCCTTCCATGGCAGCTACAGGTCTGATTTCCAGTGTGCTGTGCTATCTGGGGTGTGCCCAAACAGCACAGTAAGGGTACAGTGCTGCAAGCAACAATTCACCAGAGAGGAATAATTCGGCTGGAAAATCCTAAACTTGTTTCTAAAAGAGCTCAGCTATGGGATTTCTGTGCAGTGAAAAGCATCATTCTGCTTTTATTCAAAACACAGCTCGGAGTGCTCCTTTATTTTCTAGAATTGACTCATAAAGACTACAGGAGGGCACCAATTAGTGAAATAAACCTCTATTCCTCAGCGCAGTGCCTGCTATAGGACTGCTGTTTAACAGTCTTCTTGCTAATCAATTCTCTTCAGTCAGCTAAATGCCATGGATGCTATGTAAATAAATGCAAGTTTAAGAGGGTTCTTCAGTGAGCAGTTAGAGCTATGTTCCTTCTAGTTCACCATAAAATCAGCATACATGTTAGCAGATATCTACTCCACCTTGCACAAATTACTTTTCTTGTTAATCTGATTGCTGTAGCTTGGGATAAGCAGAAGCAATAAACTGCCTGTTCTTCTTGGGCAACATTTTAAAAATTTGATACCTCAATGGCAACCAAGGCATAGAACAATGATGCATCTTTTAGAGTCAAAATAATGTCCTCAATTTAGGTTATTTTACTTCTGTTGTAAATTTTAGCCAGACTGCTGTCCTTCAGCTTTCTGCATAAAAGGTCTGCTCCTCATAGCCTTCTCCATGTGTAACATTCATCCGGAGGAGATCTTTTTTTCCTTACAAGTTGATATATTAGTGAAATATATAATTAAGTGTAGTTTCTGCCGTGTGCAGAATCCTGTCAAAGACAAACGAAAGCCAACTCCATCGAGGATGACAGCAAAAACCACATCAGCTTTAATGAAACTAGAACTTCACTCTTAGTTTTTGTGTGTCAGTGAGCAACACCTTTTAACTGTAATTTTTTTTTTTTTCCTAAGCAGGGTCAAAGAAAGCTGGACAACAGGGTGTATTTATCATTTATCTTCTGTGCTGTCCTGAGGCAAGAGCAGTGATGCTCAGGAAGGGATAATCAAGCACTTAATAATTTCAATACTACATCCCAATATCCTTTAACACAGAGATCAGTGTATTATCGCCAGGAGAAAATGAAGACACGAGGAGATGAAATGACTTGCCCTGAATTATCCAGCAGAACTTTAAAAAAAATCCACAGGTCTTGTGTGTTCATGGCATTGAGCAGGCATTTAAAACAACACAAATAAGATGATGCTGTGTCCTGCAAGTTTCACTGAGTTGCTCAGATAACATTCTCAGTCTGTCTTCATACTAATTTTGGATAATAAATCTTGAATAAATTAAACATTTTGTTTGAGTGTCTACAATTTAAGAAGTTTCAAAAGCTCCAAAGTTCCATTATCTTGCTTGTGTAGGGAAATGTATCCTTTCCACTTTTTTAGTTTTCTTTTTTTTCTCAGTGTTGATTTTGTTTATAATTTCTTCTGATGTTTTGTGACACATACCACGAATGACTTCAAACACTCCTTCTTTTTTACAGATAAATGATCTTAATTATACAAATTCCTTCCGTATAATGGGAATATATTCATCTAGCAACGTCTTATACATTGATAGTAACTCATTTCCACATATATTATTTATCAATATTTTAGAACGTAGCACAGGTAATGAGCTTTTTGCTGATTAAAATGGTGAGTCAACTGAGGTCAACTATACTGACAGACTGTATGCATCTGAGATAGGACTGTTGAAACTTAAGAATTTCATGTAGCAGAAACAAACATATCACATTTTTTACTCTCCAAATGTTACCAATTTAGGAGTCACTGCTCATTTCCTCCTATGCACACATACAAAGTTTTCAGTGTTTTAAGTACAGAGAATTGAATGTATTGACATACTGCACATCCAAAGCAATCCTGAAATCTTTAGTTTAATGAATAGTCAATTAAATGATTTCAGAATATGTTTATAACAGGCAAGATTGCTTAAAGAGGAATCTTTCTGAATTCTGTAGCAGAAAAAAAAAGTGGTAGCTGACCCTGCAAATTCAGCCCAGTGCAAACTAGAGGACAAAAGATAAGTTATGCAAAAAACTAGAATTGAAGAGAACTCACTGAGGCCTAGTGAAATTCCATGATAGAAAAATATAACAATTTATTTGGGGAATATTTGAGAAGGGTTTTTTTTTAAAGTTTATTTCAATTTAGTATTTAGTATGAGAAGCTCAGAAATCTGATTTTAGTTTTCTTAACTTATCAAGACCCTATCTATTTAGAAAAACATTGGGGGCTTTACTTCTACCTTACAGTGGACTGAAAATATACCTGTTTAGTATAAAACAGCTTTACAACATGTAGCATATTTTCCTGCCAAAGATCTGTGTCTGCTATTACTAGGGCTAGTGGTTTGTCATAATAAATCATACAAGTTGTTATGGGGAAAGTGCAAGGCAAGTATCATGAATGTGTAGTAAAAAACATGGAACATTTTATTTAAATACAGATACTCTTCATTTTCAAATACACGTATTGAAAAAAAAAAATTAATTTTGTTAACTATTTATCTTCTTTAATTCAGTGGCACCAATAGTGCAGAATCATTATTGCTTCCTCTTAGTTTCTGCCGCCCTGCCTGCGTATAGAGAATTCATCCTGTAGTTTTGTGGGGTTGGAGGTTTCTGTCTGTGGTCCACAGACTCCTGAGCCCACAGACAACTTCTGAGGGGGCTGCTAGGAGGTGAGCCAGCCCAGCAAGCCCCTGATCGGTGGGGCAGAGCTCATCCTACCAGCCTTCAGCCCTCCAAGAGAAAACTGTAGGGATATGCAATGAGACAAGCTGAAAATAATGGCTATTACGGATTTTCACAAAGGCTGCCTTGTCCCTAGAGGAAATAATGTCTTGGGGCTCCTTCCATAATCACAGCTGAGATTAGGGCATCCTCAGTCAGTCACCCAGAGAAATAATTTTTTATTAGAGGATCAACCCTTGTAGATGAACCTCCAGGAGCTAAAAATTTGCATTTATGAATTTTGCCCCCCTGTTAAGCCCCCCTCCATCCCAACCACAGATGTCTCAGAACCAGAGGGGCTACCTTCACCTTAAAAGCAGCTCTGTCAAGCCAGTGCCCACCTTCCACCAAAGAGGAAGGTCCAGCTCCCTCTCCCCTGCCCCCTTTCCCCAGCTGCAGGTACCCTCCTCCCTCCTCATATTGGCTTCAGCTGTTGTGTGGCCTTAGGGCGAGTCAGTGCAGTTGACAGGTTGACATATCTGGCAGCAAACTGTTCTTTTATCTGCATATTTATTTATATGCAGTGTTAGATTTCCACTGGGTCAATTGTCTGAATTGATTTGCCCCAGGGCTACCTGGTCGCTAGAGCCCTCCCAAGGGGAAGGGGGCAGGAGCACGTGGCTGGGGGAGGAGGGAGGATGAGGAGCAGGATCTCCGCAAGATGTGAAACCGTAACCAGAAGACGAAGCTCAATGACAACTTGATGTCCTGCCCTCTGCCCTCATGCACGCCCGTCCTCTCCTTGCACCAGCTCCAGGACTCCACTGCTTGGGCAGTGAGCCGGATGCAGGAGCTGACTTGGCAGAAAGCTCAGTGCTTCCTTGTAGCCCCCGTTTTCAGCTGAATTGGCAGAAATGCATTTCCCTACTTGCTGCATAGGCAGGTGAGAGCCCATCCACCCTGGTGGGAGGGAGCAGGCAGGACAGGAGCATGGGACCATGGAAGATAGATAGGACGCAGATGGGCTTGAGCTGCTTTGGAAGCACCTCTGAGATATCCAGAGGAAATAATGAGCTCTCGCTGTGAGATTGCATCCTTGAGAGGCCCGCTGGAAGTGCTCACAGTGTCTCTCTTTCCACATCGTTCTCCACACCATTCTCCTCTTAAGAAACAAATGTATCCTTATGGCAAGAGCTGTGGATTGATTTTAAAACACATGAAGGCCGCTGAAAACTAAATGTACGTGACAGCTATCACAAAACTGCAGCTTTAACAGTGATGGCAGCCTCGATGCTGAAACAGTGCTGAAAAAGTCAGATGCACTGCGATGGCAGCCGTCAAACCTTGACATGACGGGAATTATCCTTTCTGGACGTACACACAGGCATCCCAGAAGCCAGAACTGTCTTTCTGCATCTGGCTTATAAAAACTTACTTCTTATGCTACATATACAAATTCAGTTTTGTTTTCTTCTATATGGTGAACAAATGTGAGCATTTGGGTTTAGTAAGCTACAGCGGTGAGATACCTCTGACAGGGGATCTGCAAAACCAAATCACCAGTCTGATGAATATTCTCAAAACTAAGCAAATTCAGGCTTCTGTACACTCGATATCGCACAGGCTTTCTCAAGATGTAAGGGATGCAAAACAGAAGGGTAAAATTAATCAAAAAGCAAAAAACAACTATGAGAGCAACTCTGACAGTAACTAAGAGTACCTAAAAAAGCAGAGTAACTATGCTTTCTTGAGATAGGAAGGATTAGCTGTTACAGGCCTGATTTATCACTGTTATTATACTGATTTTATGCTAGTGTAAAAACAGGATGATAGTGCTGTGCTAAATATCACTAATTATGCATCCCTTCAGTTCTGTCATACACTCTCACAGGCATAAAACCAGCTAATAATTGAGCAAATCAAAGAAAAACCTACTAAAATGAAATGGTAGAAATGTCAGGTGCAGGGAAAGACAATCATTAGACTCCTTGATCAATGCAGTTTTACTGCAGTGATCCAGCCTGAGGGACAACAGAAATTTATTGAAAAACTAATTTTCAGTAAGATAAAGACCTCTTGCAAAGCAACATTAAAATGTCTTTGATAAGTAATTAAGCCAGGCTAAAGGTTTCTTAAATACTCTAAAGCTGAATGTACACCTTAGGTATTTGACTGTCTGCATCTTACGATATTATTTAACGCTTGTAGCTTTTCAAACCCTGTTCTGTTATTATTAAGCTTGTTGTACAGTGCTTTATTGGCTTAGGAGACCCTTTGATTCACAGTGACTTATTCACAGAGTAATATTCTATTTAAGAGAAACAAGCCTGTAACCCTCTCTGTAACAGCAGCACGTTCTGAGCGGATATTATGCCACACATCGCAGAATTTGTATTCTTCACAAGGCATATGTTTCATGTCGTGAGAATTCATATTTCTTCTTTAAAATTACACACAAGGCTTCTTTCTCAAGTGCAAAAGGCATTAGGAAGTGCACTTGAAAACACTCTGAAGTTATGGAAATGCCAAGGAACCTCATTTCTAAGGGTGTTTATTTGAACAGAAATGTCAATATGCGGTGTGATTGCTAGGCTAGAACAATGCGGGAAAAGAACTTGCAAAAAGGGGCCAGTGTGGCTGGGATTAGTGTATTGTGAGAAAAGTACACCTTGCATGGCAGCAGGACGTTTGAATTACGCAGTAACAAACGGCTTCATCTAATTACATCAATGATCGGTTACTTTCAGCTATTTAAAATATTGCAAATGTGTTCCTTATGTGATTGTTTCAAAGAAATATTTGGCTTGCCTTCAGTCAGTAATAATCAGTGGCAATGTTACTTTTACAGTGTTACTTAAATGTACGTGAAGTTTATGAGCGACTGCACAGTGGGACATAAAGATATCTATTTGGCATTTCCAAGTTTTATGAGTGTTCTCCAGAAGAAACTTCTGAGAAACCTATTTACCCATGTAGGTATCTGTATGCACTCATTTACAGTAAGTGAAAGCAGATTTGTGTTATTTGTTACATTTGTTTTGATTGACTATAGATTGTTTGCTGTTTGATTGCTGTTAATGTTCTGTGGGGCAACTTGTTTTCCTGCAGAGTTAATGGTATTAAAGGAGAAGGTATTGCTTTCTTTTCAGGATGGATTAATTTTAAAAATGTTTTTGCTTAAAAGGGGGAAAAAACCCAAACAAACAGATGGCCCATTCTCTCACCTGTCCACATCAGGAGCATGCACGAACACAGACACCTGGGACATGGAGCTTATTACGGATTAAGTGAGAATATTTTTGTGAAGAGCCCTCTGTTGAATTATTGGCAACAGATCACTTGTCCCTCAGGACACACAGCACTTGCATTTCTACTGGCAAAAAGTGGAGGGAACCTGGTCTAAATGTATCTACTATTTATCCTGAAAAGTTTTAATAAAGACTTAATTGTGAAGGGGTTTCCAAGTAACGACTTGTGGCTAGTGAACTTATCCCAGTCCGGGGAAAATAACTATTCTGCTGCATATTTCAGGATCTTTGCGATCGGGAATGTAGTTGGTGGAATTTATGAAAAGAAGTGTAAATAAATACATCAAGGTGTAATCATTTGGAGATTGCTTCTCATAACTGCTCTTTCCTCTCCTTTTGTGTTATTCTCCTGCAATGCGCAGCCCTGATCGTCTTCCTTCTGCAAAAGCGGGGCCGGCTGGGGAGCTGTTGCGGAGACCCAGGGGCTGGCTGCCTGCTCACCCACGGTCGGGATGGGCTGGTCCTGCCCCGATGCGCTCAAAGGGCTCCAGCCTTCCTGGAGAACCCTCCAAACACACCCTCTCTGGAGAAAGAGAAAAAATGAAGGCTGGGGGTTTCATTGTTCTTGTTAACCAAAGAGAGATGCTGTACCTGCTGCAGATGAGGGCTTCATCACCCCACAGCGCCGCACAGGTGATGATCATCCTTCCTTCACTTTCTGTGGAGAATTTTGTTGACAATAGACTTTTCTCCAGCTGAAAAATGGAAGCAGCTCTGCTATTCGTCTTTCCCATGAGAGTTTTCCAGTAGCTGGTGTGCTGCAGAAGCACGGGAGAGCTTGAAACATCCACTATGTTCACACCACAGAGAGAAAGGCATGTGGGCTTAAAGAGCCTTTCAAAAGACTCTTGAACCTGAACTTGGTTGCCTCTGTGCTTGTATTGAGTGAATGCAAAGAACTGATCGGTCCTAACGAAACTGGTATTGCAGCAAAGGGAATTTAAATCCTAAGCATGTCTTGCTTCACGGCTGTGCAGACTTTTCCATTTGGTCATTGGTCTGTCTTTTTATTCCGGCACTGTTGTAGGAATGTAAATTAGGACTAATAAGGAACAAATCAACTTCTATTTCTAAGTAGATGCTTAAGTTATGGCCATCAGATGAAAGTTTTAATTATTATTGAGGGAATTGAGTACTAACATTTTTTTTCTTTTGTTTCAGACTGTACTTATCTCGTTTTATACCTTTATGGTCATTGCTTCTTTTGATGGGCAGATTTTGTGCAGTCCCTCACACCACGTTAAAAAGGAATCTGAAATTACTAGCACCATAATTAGGACTGAAACTAGGAACAGCTCTTCTTAATAATTGCAGATATGATGAGTAATCTTAATTTATGTTGGCTTTTTATGTTGCCATGAGTTTTACAAAAAGCAAACAAACAAAACAGGTGAACAACCCCGTACTTCCTTTTTGCCAAACTTGTCCCCTCCCCTCCTGGTTTCTGTGAGTTGTAGTTATGCTATGGGCAAGCTGTGGGCTGAGCACATCTGTCTATCAGGTGTTGCTGCATCTCTCCAGAGCTTATGGGCATGAACTACACTGGACCACCTTACCCCCTCCTCTCTCTGTGCCACATCCTCAAGCAGTGTCCTGACAGAAAAAAAAATCCGCATGTACAGGGAAATGAAGAGGTGCCTCTTCTTCAAGTGGGGCTGAGTTCTTTGCTTTTATTCCTCTTTTCCTCATATAAGGAGAAAAATCTGCAAAACAAATTAATGCAGCTTTTAAAATAACTGCTTTAAAGGAAGGCTGAAAGGTGCAAACAAGCTGGGCTGACTTCCACAGAAGAGAAAGGGAAGAGAGCTCTGGCCAAGGGGAAGAGGAGCCCTGTTTTGTTTGTTCCACTCAGCACCTCGCAAGGGTATCATAACTGAGCTGGCAAAGTTAGAGGACCCAGTGGATGGGAACCTACAACACTGAGTGTGTTGCAGAGCTACAGTATGCCAACACAGAGATGTTTGGCCCAAAATCCTCCTCTCAAGCATGTCTGCTGGGGAAGGGTCCATTGCAGCCTGTTTCATTTAAAGATACTGCAAAAGTACTTTAAGCAATTCAAAAATTGTGACAGTATTTTAAAAAAGAAGTATTTATATTTGGAGGGCTTGCAAGCTTGCATTTTTAGAGGTAATTGTATAAAAAACCCCAGATGTTTCGCATTTCAATCACTAATCATGAACCTTGAGGTCTGGTGCTGCACTCAGGCAGATCTTAAGGCTTAGATGTTTGGGACCATCTGGTAGACCATCCATATGTTGTCACACTGTCCTTTCAGTGATGACTCAGACATTAAAAAATTCTCACTTTTATGATTTGTCTTTCAATTTGGTTTACATTAATACTAACATACAAATAAAATCCAGAAAGTTATTGTATGTATGAATGTATAATTAGTACCAATGTTGAATGACTAAGTAAGATAAGAGTGCTTTTTCTCCTCCTCTGCATTTCTATGGAATAAGAAACTGGTAAAATGCTTGAAAATCCTCTTTTAAAATGTTGCTTCACAATCAGTGACTCGAAAGATCAGAACATTTCCTGAAATGTTGTGGTTTGCATAAGGTCACAGTAAAGATCAAATGGAAAATTGCACCATGTACCAATTGAGATATGTGAGTCTTTTGACCACTAAATTTGCTCTTTTGTCATTTTGAGTATTTCCTGTCAAAAGAACATAATCAAGATACTCTACATATATTATTATGCACATATCTGTATTTATATGCATACTCATACATATAGTAAGTCCAAAGATTTTGATTGTTTCAGATGCAACTGCAAAAGTGAAGTTACTTCAGAAAACTAACCACTAATAAAGTGTTGCCATTTTTCTTTGAAAGACAGGAAAGTGTGAATAAAGATTAGATTTATGAAGACAAAAATTCACCTGGAAAAACACGCCACTACAGTAAGCACTAACTGTTCTTTATCGCAGTGCAGTTGGATAGTCACCTACAGCTACAGTGATGTCGCAGGTGTCCTTGAACACTACTGAGGTCTACATGCTGATGACTCTATACTTTTCTCAAAATTGCCAACTGAAATATAAAAGAAGGTAAGTTAAATAAAATAAAGGGAATATCAGAGTACCAGACCTAATATTGCATTGGAAGCTGTAGAGTTGCCTGGCTTATAGTGTATCTGAAGTTCATCTGAAAGTTGGAAGGGGCCGCAGGAAGTTGTTTAATACACCTCAGAGATAACAATGTAAATCAGTTTTTGTGGCAATTAAGGTATGTGAGGTAGATACATGTTAAGATTAGTGAGTTATACTAGGTGTGATAGGTGCTGAAACTTCAAGAATTGATTGTCAGATTTGTTGTTATTCACACTCTGGGCAAATATTTGGGAATATGAGAAGAGTCATTAACATCACTTCTCTCAACACATACCAGTGTAATGATTAGCAAAACATCTGAAAACATGATATGCAGCCCTCTGTAGAACTGGCTGCTGATGTGACCCAATAATTTTGTGTTACATTTTGTCATACTTTGTCTTTTGCCTCCTGATCTCCTAGAATTATATTTTCCCACCTTTTTTGTCCTAACCTTTGATGTTGGAGACTAAAATGAAATATATGATGGAGCCTTTAGTTTCCTGGGTCAGTAGGAATACTCACTTACTTGGACTTAATCACACATCAAAGAGGCATTTTGAATGGTCACTTTAGCCCTGCAACACTCCAGCATGTACCAAATACAACCGTATGGGCGAGGATCAGTGTTATTCACAATGTTATCTTTCATGCTCTGTTTATGGCAATAACCCATGCTTATAATTTATCATGGTTCACTCCTGAAGTCTGGTGTTGTCATGTAAAGCTACACAAAGCAGATGTTGTTATGATAATGATTATTAACATTATCATTGATGTTGTTTATAAATCAAAGCCTGTTCAGGAGAGCAGTTACATGCATGCTTTAGTCCCATGGAACTGAAAGGACTGCTAGACTACCCATACTTGTTTAAACAGTATTCTAAACAGAGATGAACCTGAACATACGTTTAAGTGCTTCGCTGAACTGGAGCCTACTAGACTTACGAAAAGTCTCATTTTCTTCACGGGATGAACCCTTGTTCATTCCAGCTAGACCATGCAGGCATAAATCACACTGAACAGCCAACAAAGTATCTCCCTGCATAAATTCCTGGATTGCTTAAGCTTAACACCTAATTACAGAGCTGGTGAACCTAGATACACTGAAGGCGGTTTGAAAGGCTGCCTGAAACATCATGGATTGAGATGCCTTTGTTGGGAGCATTGTGCTGTGATGTGTAACGTGGGTAGATTCCTGTGGGATGTTGACAGTTTGTGGGAAATGCATGTAGGAGGAACTGGGTTACTAAGACCAGGGGATTAATTTTTTTTTTTTTCTCTCTCATTGTACTGTTTGTGAGCTTGGGGATTTTTTGGAGTTTGGTTTGTTTTGTTCTCTTTTTAAGGTAGGGGGAAGGAAGACCTTCTGGTTCTGGAAAAATCTGGCCAATACCTGCAGCATGTCATGAGTCACTTGTTCCCAGAGGTTCCATACTGCACCAGTCCTACCCTCCCAAAAGGATGCTGGTTGATGCTCCTGAAAGCTCTAATGTTCCTTTTTTGCTCATGGTATTCATATGGGGTGATAATCACTTGATAAGCCATGGATTTATGTAATAAATTAATTAGCTCTGCAGTGTTTCCTCCACTCTCTGCCTGCCAGTCTGTCTCTGCGGGGACTTTTTCATTTTTTTTCCAAACACTTACAAATAGCTCTCAGTATTATTATTTCATCTTAAATCATTTGTCAGGAAAAGGTTTTCTCCTCTCCACACCAGAAGTGAATTTTCTACTCGGTGTTATTGTGGCCTGAGGCACAGGGCCGGCATGATGCGGGTCTGCATCAGCGGTGAGTTCTCTGCATGCAAACATGCAGAGTTCAAAGTTCACTGGCTTACAGCAACGCGAGGACAGGGCCAGAGGCTTTGCCGTTGGAAAAGGGTGAATCTTACCTTCATGAACAACTTGTGACTTTTGCATCTAGTATCAAGAGGGCAAGAGATATCGTATCTGAAGCCGAAATGCCTTTAATTATAGAAAAAGTGTTTTCATGGTACCCTCCCTCATACTTCCTTTTTCGTCTCCTGAATATATGCTGAACCCAGCATATGATATCAGACCAGGATCTGTTTAATCTATAGACGGCATATATAACTTCTGGAAAAATATCTCTTGAACTTAATGAATTTCCATATTCTAATTTTCTTTATAAGTGTCTAGTTCATTTTAATGCTGCTAGAAATCCTGCTTCATTCAAGGCCAGGTTGGATGGGGCTCTGAGCAACTTGATCTGGTTGGAGATGTCCCTGCTCCTTGCAGGGGCGTTGGACTAGATGGCCTTTAAAGGTCCCTTCCAACCCAAACCATTCTATGATTCTATGATGACTCTATGAGCAAAGAGTTCCAGAGAATAATTTTGTGTTTGCGTTGTGTGAAAAAAAAGCAATCTTTTATCATTCCTTATGGATTTTTATCATGTAATGTTTCCACTTTTTGAATGAGAGAAATGCTGAATAGGAAAGCAGGATATTTCATTTGTAGTAGAATCATCATACTGCAACCTCTAATATATTCCTTCTTATTTTGTCTTTACATTAAATGGACCTAATCCTTTTTATCTTTTCATAGAAAATGATTCATTCCTCTACTTATTTTAATTATTTTTTATCTGAATCCCCTCTGTTACTGTATTATCTCCTATAAAAGCACTGACCAAAACTAAATGCAGCATCCCAGTTGGCAGTGAATTATTCATTTAACTATCACATTATGCTGTTTATAATGTATTTTCCACCCAGTTTCTTACGCCTCATAATGCATCATTTGCCCTTTTTTTTTTTTTTTTGCGCAGATGACATACTCTACAGAAGCATTCCTGCAGAGCTGTCATTAGGAGTGGTCCAACCCTTTTCCAGAGTGTCACAGTTTATAAGTCAATAAAGTGTCTGTAACTTTCCAATAGCTTCTATGAGAGGTCATTGCTTCTTATTTAGCTGTATGTATGGAGCTGCCGTTCACCTGGCCTTGTTTGGGTCCTCACCATTATTTTCCTCAGTTTTGGCCAATACTCTGTGTGTGGGGTGAGGGGTGCTGGGGGCGGGGGGGAGTAAGTATGGGTGTGGGGGAGGGTGTGGGGGCAAGTGTGTGGGGATGTGTGTGTTCTGCAGATGCTCCCACATAAGCACATAGCCCTTTCTTGGGTTCATGCCCATCAGCAGCCCTGCAAGAAGACACGAGACACCCCGCCTCGGTTTCTGCCAGCCCATATGGGTTGTTTGTTCTTACTCTTCATTTCACGCCTCTCGACTGTGCTCCAGTTGCTGGTGTGGAGCTGTTACCGGAGCTCATGCAGGCACATCTGAGCTGCCTTTGAACTTGTGAGCTCAGGTAAAGCTGGCAGCAGCAGGTAGTGTGGGAGGCTGCCAGCCCTCCCTGCTTTGCACAGCCTCTGCTAGGGAGCTGTGATGATCTCTGCGCTGATACACCTACCCTCCTGTGGTACGGGAACTGCGCTAGCAAAAAAAATGACGTGCATAAAGCTCCTCAACCTTCAGCCGCATCTCTGAGTGCAACTTGTTCACAGCCTTCATATCTCAGCTGTGAGGAGGGTTTCTCCAGCATCCTGGTCTGCTACATGTGCTGAACAACCTTTCTGGAAAAAAAATCTGTATATGTATCCAAGGCTTTTGGATAGCTGTAGTGCATTATATCCACTGAGGTATCTCCCCTGATTCCAGCTTTTTACAGGCCTCCATCTAACAAAACTCACAATCAATTGCTTAGTACTAAGCTACTGCCAGTGGGATTTCTCCTATGCTGTACTCAGCAATGACTCTCTCTTGCAGTACTTGCCTGAAGAAATAGGCTATTTTATGCTATGTAAGTCTTTATGCTTTAATTTCTAAAATTTTCATTCGTGTAGCATGCATATCAGGTACAGGTTCTGTGGTGCTGTGCTGCGGAGCCTCCTTATGATAGCTGGAAATCTTGGCTGCACTTTATAAACTCAGGCCCAAAGAGCATTCAGATTAAGCAATAATTTGAGCAAGATTAAAAGGAAAGGAGAGAACACATGGCCAGTTAGTCACCAGAGGTACGCAAGTACACGCAGAGTAAATCCCCAACCTGTTATAGTAATGCACTTAGTTACTGGAAATGCAATACGAGCTTGCTTTCATGAGCAAGGATGAAAGAACTCATTTAACCTTTGTACAGCATTTTCCACCCACACAGTAAAGTGACATCAGATGCTTTGTATAAGTAAAAAAACAAGTCAGCGTTTGGGAGACTCCCGAACAAGAGACAGAGGTACCTTTTCACCCCTAAGTTTGTTCGCTTAACTCACCACGTGCTTACGGTGGGTGACCTGAAACTTGTTTTCAACTATTTCTGCATCTGGATGACTCTGACACAGAAAGAGAACCCTTCAGCCCTGTACCTTTAGCACTGAACATGAAGCACATGATAGAAGGTATTTTATGTTTGGGTATGCAGTATAAAGCAAGGCTTTGGCATGTCAATTGAGAATATTTTACTTTCCAATATGTTGCTGATCAATTCATTGGCACTGAAAAGGGATTTTCACAAGGTCACTCGTTAGTTGGTCCTTAAAGAGCACAAAGCCTTGGAATAGGAGTTTAAATGAACATCACTATGATAAACTAAGACAGACACAGGCTAGAAGTGTCTCTCTAGAAGTACCTCTGTGCAACACGTGGGTGGATTTCAGTCCACTTCAGTGCCACCTAGAAAGTACTGCAGGATTTCTGAGGTTCGAGGTTTCTAATCTTGGCAGAGCATCTCTGTGCTAGTATTTTGTGTTACTTTCAAAACAGATTGGGGCTTAGTTCCTGTATGTCCCAGCATACAACATGAAAGGATTTGGTTTTAATTGATGTTTTTGACCAATGCGAACACACTTATTCCTCTTTCCTCTCTCCTGCCCACCCCCTCCTTAAGTGTTCGAGAAAGAATCTTCGAGGTCCTGCGAGAAGTAGCATGTGTTTGTGAAGGGAGAAGGTGGGGGTGGCGGAGGTGGTGGAAGGAGCTCAGTTTGTCAACATGACAGTCAGGAAGCAGGTTATTTATAACACTTGTGGTGGAGAGGGGACCAGCCCACATGTTTTTCAAAAAGCATTTAACTAGTTGCAAGGTACAGCTAATTCTGTTGTTTGTAAACACGTTTCACTTGCGGTCTTGGTGGACAGAGGGAGAGTGAAGAGAGGGTCACAGTACAGGGCACAGCTGGTCTGGCTCAGCACATCTACACTGGGATGCTGCCCAGATGCCGCTGCCCAGGTCTCTCTGGACTTCAGCGATGTCCTGGAAAGGACTTCACCATCCCTAGAGAACACGTGAGCGGACGCATGCAGGAACTGATGTATTCTCAACATTCAAAAATCCTGTATTTAAAAGGCAGCTCTGACAAGGCACAGCTCAAATTTTGAACAGGTTTTTAAACCACAGAATATCTCATTCTCAGCTGTGTTTCATGACTATCGAAGAGGAAGTTAACTGTGAGAGGCATATGACCATGAGACTATACTTGGCTGGACTGACATCAAAAGAAGTAAATTTTGGACACACAAAGACTTTTAAAATCACTGCCTCAGTACAGTCACATTTAGATTTTATTTTTTCTTCTGTGCAGAGCATATAGTGAGCTATTCTTGTAGACTGAATGACATTCTAAGTCCCATGATGTATGCATGACATGGACTTGACACTGCTGCTGCATTCCTTCAGTTCAACAGATGTGTGAAGGCTGTATCATCTTGAGCTAAAAAAGGTCAAAATATGGCTTTATCTCAAGAGAGATAACCTGCAATTTAATGCTTGGCCACGTAACACAAATCACGTGTGTGTGTGTGCATTTATATGTGTATATACATACATGTATGCATGTACACAGATATGTGTACACACTAGTATTGCATTATTCAATACAGCTGTATTTTAATTCCATTTTCTTATAGTAAAAAAACAACCCACAAACAAGTCCCTCTCTTTTTTTTTTTTTTCCTTAAAGAGCAGTAAAAGACCTAAGTGTATAACACAGCAGATTAAACCTTGGGGAATATGCAAGTATTTGTACCTTATTTTTATACTTGGAAAAGTAGATAGATAGAATATACATTAAAAAAAAAATAGAGAAAACTCCATGCTGATGTTTAGCTTGTTAAAGGAAAGGCAAGAAGAGAGAAGTATTAAGAGGTATTGCTGTAGCAACCTCCCTGAGTTACATCCATTTACTGGTTAGAAAAACCAAAGCACCTCAAGGGCTCATCCTGCCCTTCTACCTCTGGGAGTCCTCCCAATAGGATGCTGCAGAGCTCTGGCAGCGCAGCGTTCAGAGGTCCAGCTAGGGACACGCTACGCACTCCAGTGCAGAAGCTTCACAGGTAGAGTGGAGTGAAATTTCTGGGTGAAATTCTGGCCATATTGAAGTTGGCAGGTGTTCTGTGACTGCTTGCAATGGAGCCAGGATTTAATCTTCTTTCTCCAGAAGAGAAGCTAGGAATGAGAATTAGTGCCCAGGTACAAAATTGCAGGAGTGTTACACTTTTTAGTATCAGGGACTTGCTCTTAGCCTGGAAGATCACAGGATGAACCAGGAAAGGAATTGATGGAACAAAAATCAGTGGCTATTTCACTGATTTCCTAGAGATCCAGAGAAGTAGGAAATTAGGATCAGTGGTAATTTATATGTACCTTGCTGGCAAGATTTACCAGAGCTTTCCCGCATCTGAGACTGAGAGAGCATATTTGACAACTTTTGCTCTCATTAAAACAAAACAAAGCAAAAGACATCCAAGAGCAAGCTTGGAGAGCTACATTTCGAAAGCAAAAAGTTTAATGAGCGAACATTTGGAAAAGATCTTTTAGAAGACAAATCCTTAGGTACTCTAAAATGCAGGATACCCTGTACTTTTCCAATGCTGCACACAATGATGGAAATTACTGCACCCTCAGCATCATCGTGAAGCGTCTTAGTTCATAGTTAGCAGAACATGACACTGGCATAGCACTAAAAGAAGAACTTACTTAAAAGTTACTATTTGTACCCAGTCTATGAAGTCTTACAAATAGGGAGAGATTAAATGGAATTCCCATTAGATTAATAGATGTATCAAAGTAGATATTCTAGCAAACAACTCTATTTCTCTTCTCAGGCCAATTAGACAGAATAGAAACCTACTTAGGGATGCATAGCGTGAGAAATTGTATTTCCATTTTAGTAATAACAATGGACTGTAGAAACTTCCATTTCAGTATTTAGTTTATTTTTTTTAGCCTAACATTTCTATTCCTGCATAGAAAGCATGTATCAGCAAAAGTCATCCTGGCCCTACAAAATGTAGAGACTGGCTCTAGTAGATTGCAAAGGTGTTTGAGCTCATCATTCCTCATGGGACAGTTTATTCAGTGGAACATAGTGTAGCTTTTCCCCATGGATCATAAACAATGTTTTCTCTGGGAAATGCAGGAGGCCTCTCTACCTTAACACTCTCCCACATTTATATCAGGCTGATGTCTATGCTGTGTCCTTGTGTCAGCTAAAATAAGTGACAGCAAGCAAAATCTTCTGGGTCTCCCAGCAATGATTTTTGGCTGATATTTTTCCCAAGAATAAATTCAGGCAGTCAAATCCCAGCACTCCCCCCCCCCAGTTCAGTTATAATAATACAATTTTATACTCTCAATCTTGGACTGTAATTTCTTGGGATTTTACCTATGTTTTGGACTATGATCAGCAAATGATAAATTGATATCATCTGCAGATACTATAAATCTAACATTTTATAATAGTTATGGCTAGCTATTTAAATAGATTGCAAACAATTTTATAGGACTTATTTTCTGTAAATTTATTTTTAAATTATACATCATTACCTTAGACTGGGAAAAATGTTTAAACTGGCAAGCAAACTAATTGAGACAAATGTCTCAAAATCACGATCTCTTTTCTAGGAGAGGAAATGTTATAGCAAGACTCACAGTGGGTGAAACTTCATAAGATTTGTAGAACTTATTTATACTGAAGGCCCGTAATATCTTTAATGGCATTAGTCAATCCATTTCAAGCCACTGTGTTCTTTTCAGACTGAGTATGGATCCAAACCAGCAATCTGTGCTTCCCCATTTTCAAAAGCGTTTGGTTTCAAAATTCTGATTCTCTATGTGTTTTATGGACTTTGAGTAGAACTAGATCAAAAATTCCAGCGAAAGCAGTTTCAGTAGCAGTGATGTATACATGAAGCCATGCGTGAGCATTGATCAGGCTGTGTTGCAAGTGTTGTGAAACTGGAATATTTGTTTTGAAAAGGCACAGATCCTGAAGCTGGAAAGTCTCAGCCACTTTTTTGGTTAACAAATTCTTTCTAGCATATTTTCTTATTTATATATCCGTAGGACACAGGTGGCACTTAATCAGAAAAGGAAGAGGCCATGGTTTTTCATTCTCAACCTAGCAAACCATGGTGCTGTTTGGCTGCCCTGCAGAAATGTCTCATGTCTCCCACACACCCCCATTTAGATAGTTATTCTTGCTCAGCTAACCAGCTGGGTCATTTTAAACAGAACTGACAATCCAACAATAATTTCTACAGCTGTGAGAGAGTTCATTATGCCAAGGCGCTGCATCTACAATGCACTGTGGAAGTGAATTTAGGGAAGATTTGAATAAAAGGGAGCTGCGTGGAGGGACAACGTGGAAGATCAAATGGAGTTGGGAGCATGAAGGCTGCTTTTGTGCAAATATGAAGGTATGAAAAGAGACTGTGGATGGAATTGAACTTCACCAGGGAAGTGAACCCACCGTGTGCAGGGACTGTGGGCTGAGCTTCACTCTCAGACTTGGATTTTGCCAAAGTGCAGCACAGTGCCAGGAAGCTTAGGGCAGAGTTGTGGTACAGATCAGCAATTCAGGAGGCCAAATAAACTAAGAGTGTGTTAGACACCTGGAAAGAGCACACGTTATAATTTTGTTTTCATTTAAAGGATCCTAGAAGACAAACTCTCTGTTCAAGATAATCTGTCAAAGCAGATTTCAATCATGCCGCGCCAGCATCCTCAGAAAGTCCTTGCCTAGATGTTGGTAATGGACGGCAGGACACAGGCTAAAAACCATAATTCAAAACCATATAACAATGTTTATTAGGCTATTGAGCAAGCTGTACAGTACCCTGGCGTTGCATGACCTAGTCTAATGAGAGCAAAACTTGCAGGTAAAGTCCTTAGAAGGCAAAGAGCACATTAAACCACATCAAGGCCCCTGTGAGCTACTTCTAAAATGTTAACAAGCAGCTTGCTTAAAGAGCGGTGGCAATAATGAGAGAGACAGAGATAGAGAACATAATTGGCTGAAAAGAATTTTACTGCCAGAATGCTCTTTTGAACGGCTTACTATAGCTTCATAGCAAGTTATTTGCAATTTCAGGCTGTATTTAGCAAAGTTTTATTTGAAATAAAAAAAAAGAAAAGCAGATATAATCCTCTATGTCTACTAAGTAAATAGTACTAGGTGACAAGAAGAAAATATGACTGGGCCAGCAGTATTATGAACTTTTGATCTTTTGAAAAAACTTAGAATGGTTGAAACGAGAGGGAGGATGAGAAAGATGTCTGATGGTGGGTTACTGAATGAGGTGCTGGGGGGCAGGTTGTGGTAGTTGTTGTTTTTAAATTGTATTAATAAAATGGTTGCAAGCACAACTCACGTGGCAGTGATCTCGTTCCTGAGCTAAAATGAAGCAGGAGAGCCAGTCCCATCTGCAGCCCATCAGCTCCCGTCATGGCTGTTGGGGTTAGTGGGATGCAGGGTTGCAGTCCCAGGTGAGACACTGAAGATAAGACATCACAGCAACCTGGCTTCAAAACAGGCAGTAAGATGTGTTTGCAACAGGTGCCTCCTAAAGCTCCTGGACTTATCGGAGCTGAAATGGACCCCAAGGTGATGGCAGAGGTGTGCTGCTGGTGCTTGGCTCTTCAGCACACTGTTAGCCCTGCCATCGTTTCACCCCTCTGGACCAGGGTTTGCTCTCCCAAAGTGGGAAGACCAGATGGCCACAATGCCCTGCGGCTCCTGAGAAATAATCCCCCCATTTTGGATCAGCCAGGACTATGCTTTAATTAGACACAGCAGTATTGTTTGAAAAACCCTGCAACACTTTGGCCATGGCTGATGTTAAGAGAAACTGAAGAATTTCGAAATAGGATCTCATATATGACATTTTTTCATCGCTCCCTTTGCAATCCAGTGCCTTCAGAGTGTAGCTGTGTGGTTTGTTTATTATTGTTATTAGCTTTTATTAGATTCAATGCACCCTGCCTCAGAGTGCCCCCTGTTTTTCAGTTTCTGGCTTGACATCATTATTTGTATTGAGGAAAAGTTCAATATATTGCAGAAATTATTACAAAGTAAATTATTCTAGGATAAATTATTAAAATGTCTTATATCATATTTTAATAAATAATAACCAATTGTTAAAAATATTAGATGTGAATACTTTTGCATCTGGCTGGGGAGATGACAAGTAATTT
Source organism: Tetrax tetrax (assembly GCA_009806455.1). Lineage (NCBI taxonomy): Eukaryota > Metazoa > Chordata > Aves > Otidiformes > Otididae > Tetrax > Tetrax tetrax. Next base: position 580,991 of record WHYT01016795.1, read on the forward strand.
TAGCCGCTACAAAATGTTTACATTTGTGGTATGCGCAGGAAAATTGAGGATTTGAGGGTTTTTTTTGTACAAGCTAAGCAATATCTTGATTCAGACACAGTTTTGACGTGAAGATCTGTAGCAGTTCTACCAATTCGTTGACACTGCATCTGCCTACCACAGTAGATGAAATGCTTTCTTTTTATAAATGTAGAAAAGCTATAGAGATGAACAATATTTGTTTGCTGTGCAATTAAATAGCTAATGTCAACATTTCAATTACCATCATTAGCCTTCAGCCTGAACACCCTACTGAGACGAATGGGATCAGCTTACAGCCACGCAGAGAGCCTGCACTCCAGGCTGTCTGAAGAGCTGGGCATAATTCCCCACCTCGGGCTCCTGCTCCACTAATGTCTGGAGGGTTGCTTCCATCACCACGGAAGGCAGAGTCTGAAATAGAATGGAAATGGTGGGTTAGTTCCCAGTATGGTCCCACATTTTTCCACTGCAAACCAATTCCAAAAATTTCAGGTGCTGCGAGCTATTGCATTCATTACACTTCTCCAAACAAGACCCACGTCCCCCTGTTGTCAACTTCTTCCCCACTCTCACTAGAAACTTTCTCCTCTGTGCCTCTCCTGTATCCTCTATTCCCAAACTTTCTTTGATTCCACGTCTTGTTGCACATCTGCAATACTGGGGCCCTGTCCTGCTTCAGAGCCCCGTGTGAGGGCCAGCTGCTGGCTCTGACCCAGGACCTGGTGCATCTGCTGAGTGGAGCAAGGCAGTGACAGACACGCAGCCAGGAACACGCATCTCCTGTGGTTTGCCTGTGGTTTGCAATGTGGCCCAAAGTCACCACCATCTCCCCTGTTCTGTGCCATGGTGTGAGGCATGTCCGTTATCCTATGTGCTAGCTGAGCAAAGGCATGTTGGTAAGGATGGTACTAAAGGTGAGAGAAGAACAGCCAGCTGAAACCGGGGAACGTGGCACATCCAAAGCAGAGTTGCTAGATTTGTGAAGAGGCACAGCTGATACCAGTAATGTAAATGTCCAGACAGATTACCTAATACATCTCAAAGGTTTCATCAAGAAAAGGCAAGAAACACTGTTTCAAGAATGAAGAATTTAGAGCAGTTTTGTCCTGTATGGAAAGCAGATGCAAAAATGTGGATTTTTTAAGGTACCTCATATTTATGCATCATATCCAAAGCTACCACTTGGCTGACACACAGTCCAAGTGCTCTTCCCAGGTGTGAAGGTGCCGTCCACATGTGAGGCAGGTGGTGGAACAATGCACTGACATCTGCCCGAGCCTGCAGGCAGACCTGTGCAGGGGGGCTCACTGTGGCTGCAAACCATCCCCATTCAGGAGGCCTGTCACTTTTACTCTCCTTCTTCTTTCTCTGCGACTTTTTTTCCCAGTTCTCCACCCGCAGGGGTGGGATGAGTAAAGGCTGACTACATTTTGTGTACGTTTTAACAGAGCTGGAAAATTTTGCCACATCACCACTGCAGCCAGCTATCTGTTATGTGAGGTGAGCAATCCAGATCGTCTATAGCTGGGTGAAGAGATGGCCAGTGGCTTGGCTCTGCACGATCCACTTTGGTTCTAGCAGGCCTCCTAGGCTCCAACTCAAAGCCAACTACAGATGAAGAGTGTGGGTGGCACTGTGCTTCCAACACCTGCGCAATCCCAGCGCGCAACTTGTCCCAGACCCTGATCCTAGAGAACAGGGAATTGATTGTAGCGCAGAATTATACTACAAGCATTGCATTGGCAGGACTGCCAGTGTGGAGTATCAAATTCAAAGTGACAATGACCCTCTCCCCCCCCTCTCTTTACCTTATAAGTATTTTTCTCATTTTACAGTCTGGTGAAATAGATGCAGAGATAGTTCAGGTGACTTATAAGTCACCCATCAGGAGAGTATCCATCAAAATACAGACTAAGTTGTCTAAATCCCTTTACAAGCAGCTTTTTTTTTCTCATAATTTGGCCTGACTTAGCATCATCCCACATCCCAAGGACTTTTGAGCGTATACTGTTGTGAACAATGCATGACAGTGGCTGTGTGACATTTGCCAGACCCCTGAAAACTTAATGCAGAAATCTAGTAGTGATTCTGATGTGCTTTATGCACATCAAACCAAACCTTATTTTAGTAGACATTTATATTACAGTAAGTCAGATTTATCCCCATCATAACTCTGGTGGCTTTAATGAGGCAGCATCAGAAACTAAGTTTGTCTACGAAATGTTAAAGTAACTTTCAAAAACATGTTTTTTCAGCCCAGGTGCAACTATTTTCCACAGTGGAAAGAGTTTGTTATTTGGTCATTGAATGAAACAGAAACACGAACAGTTTGAATGTAATATTGAAGAAAGTAAGGTTTTTCTTCATCTGTTCTCTTCGTGTGGTGAAGGAAAGTGAACTGGCTGTGTTTAAAATTGTGGCCAAGAACATCTGAAGAGTAATTAAGTAACATACAAAATGACTCAAGAAAAAAAAAAATAGGACATTTTCAGCATTGCTGGAAGCCATGCTTTTAGACCAGAATTCACTCTAAATTCAAGTAGAGGGTTTTCTGTTTTGTTTTCGGTTTGTCTTCTTTTTTTTTTTTTAAATCCAACTCAAGTTTATCGGAACATGGCAGAAAAAAAATCCTGTTCACAGCATTTTTCTCTGTGAGGGAGGTCACGATGACAGAAATTTCACAAGAAAAACTGGCATCATCAGATTTCACCTTTCGCATTGGTTTGGGGCCAAAACAGTAATTGATTTTTCACTTTCTGCTGGAGCTTTTAAATAATCATAGTGTCTTTTTTTTTTTCTGTGATAATAAAACTAGTATGATACTAATTTGTGATAATAAAACTAGTATGATACTAATTAGACACAGTAAAATTAGTTCTGATCAATTTTTTATTTCTTCATCTTATCATTAAATACAGTCATGTTTATATTTTGCAGATTCAGTCATACTTGAATTCAGATATCTTTAGTGAAATATTACATAAATGACAAAGATGTATGGAGGATTTTTTGTGTACTATTATGAGCAGTAAAACCAAAGCAAATTGGTAAATAAGTATTCAATTCCTCTATTTAAATACCCATAGAAAATAAGGTAAATAAAAATATATTTGACAAGGAATATGTCCAGTGGGAACACTTCCTTGTGTTTTGCTTTATAGTGGCTAAACATTAAGTCAAGCCTTTAACTTGAACTTAATGTATCAAAGCAATAACAATCAAGGCACAAGGCATTTCCTGGGAATTAATGACTGACTGGGAGAGTTGATGGGCTAACGTGAAGCTGAGGGCCATTAACCTCGGCTAGTCATTAATTTCCCTGAAAATTCCCTGTGCTGAAGTTGTTAGTGCTTTTTATAATCTTCTTATATATTAAGTATATATATAAACATTTCCCTCCCTGTCCAAGCCATTTTTAAGAAGATACTGTAGGAAGGAGACATTTAGACAATAATGCTGTTTCCTTCAGCTTTCTTGATAAATTAAAAAAGAATGACAAAATTAAAAAAGAAACAAACCCAAACAATTTTGGAAGCAAAATATGAATTCCCTAAATGAAAACTGTCAGGATTGTTTGAAAACTCTAGTGCAATCATGCACAGGGAGTGAGGTAAGATCGTCAACTTCTGCAGTCAACAGCACCTGGATGGCTGTGATGGAGCTGCTAGCAGCAACGTGCCTCCTAATGTCTTCCAGAGGTTCCACAAAGTCAAGTCTCTGACGTCCCCTGTCCTGACACTGCTCACCCCTGTTCATTGCTGATATCTCACTTCTGCACTTTTTCCCAGGAGTAGAAGATACCAAGACATCTCCAAACTAATTGATGCAAAATCACCATTCACCAAGAGCCAGCAAGTGGAGGGAGGTGATCCTTCCCCTCTACTCAGCACTGGTGAGGCCACGCGTGGAGTGCTGGGTCCAGTATTGGGGTCCCCCATACAAGAGAGATATGGATCTACCAGAGGGAGTGCAATGAAGGACTATGAAGATGTTTGACTAGAGCATCTCTCCTATGAGCAAAGAGAGAGCAAGGACTCCTCAGCCTGGACATGAGAAGTCTCAGGGGGATCTCATAGATGTATACAAATAGCTGAAGAGAAGAGGACAGAGTCAGGCTCTTTTTTTTGGTGGTGCCCAGTGACAGGACCAGAGGCAATGGGCACAAACTTAAACACAAGAGGCTCCATCAGAGCATCAGGAAATACTTTTTCACTATGAGGGTGACTGAGCACTGGCATAGTTTACCCAGAGAGGTTGTAGAGTCTTCATCCTTTGAGGTATTAAAAAATTATCTGGAGATGATCCTGGGCAATGGGCTGCAGTGAGCAGGAAGTTTGGACCAAATGACCTCCAAAGATCCCTTCCAACCTCAACCATTCCATGACACTGGGAAAACTGAGAGGTTTGACCATAGAAAAGTTTATTTATCTGGGCTTTTCAAGAAATCCTTATGAATAAATGCCCAATTTCCAACATACCCTAGTCAGACAAAGGACCTGCATGATGACAGACTCATGGAATCAGATCCAAGCTATTCCATTGAGTTTAAAACCAAAAAGGAACAGTTATGATCCTCTATTCTGACATATGATATTATATTCCTATAGATACAGCTTTATAGGTCATCTTTGTGCATTATTAGTTGTTATTAACAAAGTTCATTGCAGCAATATCTCAGGGCCATTGGGTAACAGCATCCCATTGTATCAAGGGAACAGAACGAACCACTAGACATTCCTGTGGCATTCACAATCTTACTTTTCCTACACTGGTTGAAAGAGTAAATAGAAGATCCATAGCAATTCTAAGGTACAGAAATGGTGATGACATTCTTTGTCCAGCTTTCATTTTTTGCCCTTGATGGTATTGATTTAACCTTTATGAAAATTAGTCTCAGGAGAGGAACAGAATCTGAAGATTTTACTTTTAAGACTTGCAATTTCCAAAGCAATTGCAAGTTGTTTTTCTTCCTGGTTTGCTTTATTTTTTTTCTTCTTCTTCTTTGTGTGTGGACTGATTTTCTTATTCGATGAAGTGGTTATCAGCTAGTGCCTTGTAACTTGGCCAACTTGTTTTCAGGAGTCATTCATTCATCTCATAATTGGCAATAAAATGTTCCATCTCATCCTATAGCTTGTTTAAAAATTGGTCATTGCTAACAACAAAAGAAAACTCAGCATGTGGAAGTGTTGGAAAAGGATGTTGAACCATGTGCAGGGAATTTTATTCATCTTGATATGTTTTTGGACCTTAATTTAGTGAATTAATTGGGGCATATGAGTCCGTGATTAAATGTAGGTGGTAAAATAATTTCAACCATATATTAGACCTAGGGATTCAATTACTCACTTCACATGAGGAATACCCTCTATATTAACACATTTAAAATACAACTCTTCAGCATGGAGAAGTAAAGAAAAATCCACTCTCAGGAAAGGGACACTCTTAAATCTGAAGCCCAACTTTTGTTTAGATAGCATTAGTACATGTTTTTACATAGCTGTGCTGATTTTCATCATGGATGCAGCCTTCACAAGCAGGCAAGGAAATGGAATGCAACCCGAGCTCAACCTGACCAGAAGTGAAATAGGAGATACCACCTCTCTCTTTGCCCCCTTCTGATTGCGAATAGGAAAGAGGAAGTCTAAAGAGGGTCCTAAATCACAAGCACCAATACAGACATTCAGCAGACTCCAAGGAAGTTGTGCCCAGTCACAATCTGAACCTCGTGGCTGATGCTTCCCTCTTGAATGGGCTAAATTAAATCTAAAACCCAGCAAACGAGGTTGAATTGACAGAGAGGAAAAGACAATTCAGTCATATACTATGTTGCCTCAAACAGTGGCAAATTATCCAGTATGAAACCATAAAAAGCTGTATCAGTGCCTTTTCTTTTTGGCAAAACACCATATATTTGACAAAACTGTTTTCACTAACCGAAACAATTGCCAGTGAGGAGGCTGTGTTTTAGCATTTGAGATGTCACTCCAGCTGTAAGAGTTCTATTAGATTGTCTTTGCTTAGTGTTTGATATTTATTCTCATCATTTAGGAGCATCAGTTACTCATATCTTGGAAGACGTCTGTTGAATGGTGGTAAGTCTTTGGTACTTAGACAACAAGAGATATCACTGCACTGGAGTTAACTCAGCTTCACAACCTGCGAGTTCAGAGCATTATCACAGAAAGAGCTGGTAGTTTATTTATATACTATATATACTATATATATTTATTTATATATAACTGATCCATAATTAAGTTTGGCACTTGCTTATACAAAATTTGGGATTTCTCTAGCGCGTTCTCTCCAAATTGTGTTCTACAAATCTTCCTTAGGCAGTTAACCATGTGATTATCCTATTCATTGCTGTCATAAAATACTCACTTTATAAATGTATATATTGTATGGAGAGTTAGAGGCAGAGTCATTAGAAATAAATTTTAAGAAAACATTCTAAAGACTTGTAAAGAGATCCAAACCCCTGGAAGACCGGGGTCGTCCACGAATTGCAGTGTTATGAGCTGTAATGACCGCAGGGAGCAGAAACAGGGGCCCCGTAACTTCTTTTCCATCCAGCTATGGAGCTGCAGAAAGAGACATTTACAGAGAATTGCAATGACTCGTTAGGATGGCAGCTATTTGGTTAACCAATGAAGGAATCATATTGACTTGCACAGCAATCTTTAGAAATACATCTCAGTTTTATTGCCACTGCTTTTGAAAAGGTGCCTCTAACTAGGTCTGGTCCAGGGAAATGGTCGCATTAGGAAGCAGATTAATAAATGCAGAGAGAAATACGACTTCAGCTGTTGATGCGGACAAAAATTGACATATTTTCAAGGGAGTTATGTGGTCATGGCCATCTCATTTGTAAATCCATAGTTAGCTACGACCAGTTGCAACGTAGATAAAAAATACCTAACCATTTCCTAGTTTGCCAGAACAGAGCTCTTCTCTTTTAAATGAAAAATATAGTTCTTTGAAGACTTGCCTTGGAATCTACCTGTAAATTGCATTGCTTTTCGGCTTCTTGTTAGAGGCGGTTCCAGCAAAACCTGCATATTTTTCTGTGCAAAAAAAAAGTGACTTTAGATCTACTCAAATCCACTGAGAGAAAAGCATGGTAAGGGCTTGAGCAGACCTACGGTGAAGAACATTCTAGGAAATACTGGTGATTTTACTACATGTGTTTAATTTACAGCTGCACTGATGATGAACCTGTCACAGAGACTGCAAAGGAAACCTTGTTAATGGACAGTACATGGAATAGTTTTACTAAATGATTGTGTTTCCATGGAATTGACACTCTAGCCTTACTTTGCTCAAGACGGATGGTTGCTAGCATGATCATATTCATTTTGAAGGGATCAGAAATAGTAATGAAGAAACTGATATAAAGAAAAATCTCTCTCTTTTTCTTGAGCTGATAATTGGAGAGTTCGTATCTCAAAAAAAAAAAAAAAGTTTCGAAAGATTTTAACACCATCAAATTGAAACATCTATTTCGCTAAAGCCTAGTCTCTTAAAATGTTGTCCAGGTTTTTTTAGCATTTTATGACTGAACATAACTCTCCGATATTCTTTTCCAAAGAAGGAGAAAAAGGCTTTTGAGGGTCCTATTAATAGAAGGATGATAATTTAACCTGAGAGGGAAGATGTAACGTGAGGATATTGGTTGTTGTTATAGGCAACTGTTACTCATTCCCAGTGATTTCAGATAAAGCAGATTCTTCGAGGGAGAACTTGTTCTAGGGGAGCTGGTCAGCTGCTGCCTTCTGGGTTTTCTGGCCCTGGCTGGAGACACAACCTTTGTGGTGTCATTTGCTTAGGCATAGTATGTAAGATTCTAACATCTTCTTACTCTGGCAGAGGTCTGGCCACACTTCTCTCACTGCCACCATGAACCATTCCTTCCACCTCTAGCTCATTTCTTTCGCTCTTCTCTGGGCTGAATTTCAGTGCTTACTGATGAATGAATGTCTCTAGATGTTAATACTAAATTAATAGTTCCAACCAAAGCATCATTTTTACTCTTGACCGCCATAGCTCTGCCCATTTTTCTTTTGTCTCTGATGTTCCTTTGGGAACGCTGTAGAGCTTTCGCCAAGGTTCAAGTTATCAAAGTACCCTCATTGCACTGTGTTGATTTTCACTATACATAGCAAATCAAAGCAAGAGGAGTGCCTGCAATTAGGATAACTTTCCAGCTGCTTGCAATACATTTTGCAATGTATAGTTCATAAGGGCTATTTAACACAGATTTCTTCTTGGCATAGTATTCTTGGATGTTAAACGTTTTATACGGCATTTTTGCAGCTACTATGGGCAATAAATAAAATGGCTTTCCTGTAAGAAAATATTTTCTTAGTAAACGTACTTACAAAAGTGTTTTAACTCCTTGCTACTACTCAGAACCATTATATGCTATCCTAAGTTTTTCTTTGATTGTGCATCTTCATCTGCAAACATCAAAGAGCGCACACTGTTATTCTTCCTCAACCAGCTGTTGGCTTTATTATGTCAAATTCTGGTTTCCGTAGCACAGACTGAAGTAATTCTTTTGATTATAAATGGATCAAAATTTGTTTCGTCACCTCACTGACTCTTCGAAGGGATTTTGCACATCGAGAAAAAAATCATACTTTTCCCAGAAGTAGTTTCCAGAAACCACTTTGACACAAAGTGAAAGAGCTCTGTGCCAACTGTTCAGACTTGTTTAGTCAATAAATGGAAGTGTGGTCCAGGCTGGACAGCAGAGAAAGCAGCATTTGACCTGCGCAGCCCATGTTCTCAGAGGTGTAAGCACACTCAGGTAGCAACTGAAATAAGGACCTGGTCCAGAAAAATGCTACAGTAGAAAACCTTTTACCTGATTTGGTCCGAGACGGACGAGGTAGAACATGGTGAGGTAGATTAGACCCACAGACACAAGATGGTGTTTTAATAAATTCTAGTGGAAAGAAAGTGAGAGATGATTTACCACCACATAAAGTAAATGGATGGTGCATTGAGGTATATCAGTAGGAGTACTGAGTCACAGCTCATCATCTGGAAAACGGCAAATTTTCAGTACTACAGCAACCCTGTATATATTCTAGGAGCAGGGGGAAAGTGACAAGCAATACTTTTTGAAGCATATTATAAAAGAAGTGGGTTTTATCTTCTGGGTGTTTCCATCCTATAAGTTTTCCTGTCAGATTTGGGAGAACAATATTTCACTTGGCTTTCAGTTTGTCTCTGAATCATTGTAACAATAGAATTTATTCTTACAAACCTGAATTGCTGAAGAAAAATAGGCAGAGCTGTTTGGGAGGTGGGTGGGAAAGACTGAGGGGGGGACGAGGGAGAAAGAGTCTGTGCATGACTGATCTGATTTTCTGCATCTCATAAACTGAAGAAAAATATGATAGCATTTGATTAATATTCATAGTGAAGTGACCAAATCCTTGTTTTCTTGGTTTGAAAATCAGAATAAAAAGAACATTTCTCCCCTGGTGTGCTAGATTTAAGAGCAGCTTTGTGTAAGACCTGAAAGGAGTGATGACTTTTTTTTTTTTTGTACGGGGAACAGCGTGTGCAGCGGACATGCTTCAGTGAAAAAGACAAGAACTTTCTTCTAGAATTTAATACACTTGTAACAGTTATAGGAAAGACACCTGCAGACAAAACAATAAGTTTATGGAGGATTTAGTGGAAAATGACTGAATTCTTCTAGACTGGAGGCATGTCAGCGTTGTCTCTACTGCTGAAGAGACACAGTTGGACAAGCCAGTCCTTGAAGTCACTGGCAGACCTTATTGTAGGTAACTATGGAATTTCAGAGTGATGTTTACTGGTCAGTAGCTCCTAATTTCTGCTGGTTGCATTTAATCAAAATTTAAGTAAGGAGGGAAAAATGGAAAACCTATCATATTTTCTAATATGTTTCATGTATTATAAATTCAAAGAGAAAGAGGATAAACATTCAATCTAGAGATAAAATATTCTTTATTACTTATTAGATGTAAAAGCTTCTGCTAGATGTTTAACATCTGCCTTCGTAAGCAGAATTATGGCACCCACATTTACAATGTTCACCTTACCTTCTGAATTATTGCACCAGTGTGCCACTAGGCTGTTAGGTTTTGGAGTGAAAGACCAGAACCATTTTCTTGGTTGGAGTGGATGAAGAAAAATGAATGAAGTGGATTTAGAAAAGTGCCTTTTTCTAAATGCTTGTGTCAATTTTTATCCTCATCTCTACAGGTTTATTTATACTTTGAAAGCTTTGTTTGATTTTGATCATTTTTACATTATGAATAGCTTGCAAATGTGGTTATATATAATTAATGTTTATTAATTTTGTGAAATTAAATTGTTTAAACTTCTTTCAGATAAGTACCTGTCTATGTTGCTATTTAAAAAAAAATGTGCGTTACACTTGCTACTTTTACTACATACAGGCTTCTGATTTACTACTCATTAAATATTCAGATAGTCTGGTGTCTCTTTCATGAGATGCAAGAAGAGGAACTGAAAATAGCCTTAATTCTGCAGAAGACTAGACAAAGGCAAGTGATTTCATTTTTGTAGCTTACTTCACAGTATCACTAGACTACAGCATGATACCATAGTTTGTAGCACGACTGCATGGATTTCTGGCTATCCTTGGAAAGGCTGGGTCCCAAAATACAGAATTGGATTAAGATGTTTGGGAAAGGTAAAGATTGCCTTAGCCAAAGTGGAATCTATTGCTGTGAAAAGAATGAATGCAACACATTTTTATTGTATAAATCTGAAAACAGTATCAGTCAGTACAACTACATCAATGCACTCAACTCCTCCCAACCCTCTTTCAACCTGGTTGGACTGCTGGATCGTGCTAGCACATCCTTTTAATGTCAATATCACAGTGAAACCCATTTGAACAACAACAACAACAACAAAAAAGCCACGATACAAATCCGATAATTTTCATGCTTTTTTTTTTTCTTTCCAAAAGGCAAACACGTCAGGCAAAAGTCAGAGAACGAGAGAACCGTGAGTGAGGGATGGGTTGTGCTTCCATTGGGACATCACGCCCAACCCGAAGTTCAACTGCAGCTTGAGTTGCAATACAGACATTTTCCTCACACTTTTACGCATTTACCTGCTGCTTTCGTAAAATCTCTAAGTACCGCAAAGCAAATTTTTAAGAGCCGGCCACCTCCAGCTGGGTCGCCTCTCGCCATCAGCTGTCAGAGAGCCATCAGGAACCGGGCTTCCAGCACATTCCTGAACATGGAAACGGTCTGTAAAAAGGGACAAGGCGAGGCCCTTCTGGTGTCAGAGGAAGGAGACCCCCGGCGCTCCCCAAGTGCCGCACAGCCGCCTCCCTGCCTCGGGGTGGTGGGGGGCGGACACCTCCGGCGGTTACAGGAGCGCGGGTGGGAGGCGGCCCCGCTTCGGCAGCGCAGCCCACGCCGTCCGCGGGAGCCGCAGAGCCCCGCCGCGCCAC
>WHYT01016795.1:604653-636178 GCA_009806455.1 Tetrax tetrax
TTTTTTTTTTCCGTAAGCAGATATGGAAAGTTTCAACCTATAAAAGGATTACTTTGCATTTGTGGTACTGGGGCATGGGGGAGAGTGGTAGTAGTGGTCGTACTGAGTTTTGGAACCTTCAGAAGGTAGCAGTCATTCCAAGAAGTCTACCATAGGTCCTTTGATTCAGCAAAACTTAGAAAGCTCATAAGAATTTGAAGCCAGATGGACTACTTACTTGCTTAAATACTTTGCTAAGCTGTTCATAAACTGTGACTGGTTCAATAATTACTTTGAGTTTGATTTCATTTTAATGATTCAAGTTAGAAGAAAGTTTTGTCCCACAGAAATTGCCTTTTGTTTTACTTCTCATTAATTAAGTAATGTCTTGGAACACAGTGAAGATAATATAAAGCTGGGAAATTCTTAGGAAGTTAGAATTAAATCAAACTTAGCTGTGAGGCTTTTGAGAAATGGTATGGTATAAAAAATGAAGTTTTAGAAAGAAAAACATGTAGCTGTTATCAAAAACACAGACATAAAGTAGCTTGATGAGCAGTGGCACTTGGACAAGAACTTTGAAACCAGCAGTAGGATTTAAGTTGTTCAGTGGGAAAGAGGAATGTGTTCTCTTTCCTAGATTTCATATCCATCAGGTTCTTTACATTTAATGCAGGCAGAGGTTGTGACCAAAATTTATCAAAAGGTCTAGGAAATAAAAAACAAAAGGAAAAGGTAGCCCTGGCAGAGACATAATAGCTGAATAACTAAGCAGATAGAATTTAAAAGGTCCATTTAATAGTCATTTTATCAAACAAGTCTTGTTACAGGATTCCTGGTTTTCATCTGAATTTTGATTGCTACCTGCTTGCTGAGGATTTTTTCCCTATTATTCTTCAGTGGTCTGTCAAAAATATGTCTGTCTAATTGTCCGTATTTGAACAGGGGACTGTTTTGATTCAGAAAGTGCTATGCATCTTCAACTGTCAGATTTGGTATTTTATACAGAAACATATCAGAACTGATAAAAAGTTTTGTCTCTTAGACCAAATGTTTCTGAAATAGCGCAGGACTTTCCTTGAGTGGCAGCTGCATGTTTTCTCAGTTATGTGATGAAAGAAATGCTGCTGTCTTGTTATTAAAGTTCATAGCTGTTTTTATTGCCTGCTCTAGTTGTCTGAAATCTTCTCTACCTTTTCCATCTCCAACCTGTATTACTCTAAGACCCTTACAAAGAAGCTTCTCTTATTTTACAAGCTGGTTACATGGTTGCCATTTAGTCATCTAGGTTTTCCACCAAGTCTAGTGATAAAGACGTTCAGACTGCATGACACTGTGAAAATCTAGCATGTTTTTTCTCTTCCAAGGAAGTCACTTCACTGTGTTGTTTGGGGTTTTTTATCACTAAACGTTAATCTCTCTCAAGCTGGTTTAACTGAAATGTTCATTATTATAATCCTTTTCCTCCATCTCTGATAAATCCATTTTATGTCCCCACTTTGTCAGGCTGGACTTTTTTCCCCCTCTTTTAGGCAGTGTTACTTTCTGCTAGAGTATTAGTTGAAGGGCATTAGCTATGACAACCTTGGTGGAGTATTCACATCTTTAGTCTGCTGGGAATACTGTTTCCTCCCTGGCTAGTGGAAAATGATTGGGGTTTCTAGGGCAATCCTGAGTTTCCAAGTTAGGCTTTTTTTTTTCCTGAATTGCCCTCCAGAGAAAGCCACGGCTTTTGCGGATGGTGCCAGCTGAAGTGTCCCTTCTGCTGTTCGTGCTGCCCTGTAAGTGAGGGGCAAAGGCTCCTTTCTGACTCCGGTAGCTGCAGCAAGGCTGGATTGGATGGCGGCTGGTGAAGAGCTGCATCTCCCTGCCCTTGGTAGCTGGATGTATCGTGAGAGGAAAAATAAGATGAATGACTGAGAATTATGTCTTTTTGTTGGGTTACGGGGCATGGGTGTTCATATTGGCTTAAACTGTGTACACTTGATACAAAATATACCCTACAAGCATTTCACTGCTTGAGTTGTGTTTCTGGTTTTGGTGAACTAGTGAAAATTAGAGAATGCAAACGGTTCAGCTGGGGTTTTCTCAGGGTGCCTCTCATATATTTGGACTGCAAATACTTGGTGACTGGTGTCATTGCCTTCATAATATAGTCATTAATTTTCATCATAGTTCTAAAAAATATGTTCTGTTTTGCCAGGTAGAAAACTATGTTTCTGTCTTACCTGAATTGAACAGACTTTTGAAGCTGGTACGTGGCCAAAATATTATGTGGCGCTATTACAAATTTGACACTAATGAAGTAATTTTAACTCAAGAAATTTAGTTCTTGTAATATGTCCCCATCTTTGTTCTTGTTCTGGAAAAAGTTGAGACTTCTATGGAAACAAAGCTACCTTTGAGACCTTGCAGGCCTTCCTCCTTATCCCTTTATGTGTGATTGCATGAGATCTGCTGGCTATTATTGAATCAGTAATTATGGTTTGCTACTAAGGATACACATGATGCTTCACAATGCATAGATTTTGGGACTTTTAGAAGAAAATGCTGTCTCTGCTCTAAAATAGCTTTTTGTAGAATACGAAGGACACTAGACAACAGATGAAGCCTTTGCTGTGTGCTCTTTTGCTTTCTCTTAATTCATTATTTTCTCTTTCCCATCATATCAGCTGTTAGTCTATCTAATCTAATTCAGAAAGTTTACCTTAAGTGTATATACTTGTGTATTTTAAAGCTAAATTCCAAACTCACCTTTGTAATATTTCTGTTATTTGTCTTGTGTAATTCATGTAGAAACCCATTATTGAAAACTGAATTATAAGTTGATCAACTTAATTGCATTTCTCAGTTTTTAATGTGAGTGGGTTTAATATTTCACTTCTTGACCTTGCTGTTCTTTTACAGATTTCCGTGTCATCGTGTCCCATCCCCCACCCCCCCACCGATTTCTACGTGTATCTTAATTTTCTTTTTTATGTTTTTGTTTTCTATGTTAATTTTCTACACATACTGGGAGGGGATTGAGAGTGGCAGTATGTGTAGTATGTAAAGATAGGCTTGGGGAAGAGTGGCTGGAAAGCTGCCCGGTGGAAGGGGACCTGCGGGTACTGTTAGGCAGCTGGCTGAACATGAGCCAGCAGTGTGCCCAGGTGGCCAAGAAACCCAACAGCATCCTGGCTTGTTTTAGGAACAGTGTGGCCAGCAGGAGTAGGGAAGTGATCATCCCCCTGTACTCGGCACTGGTGAGGCCACACTTCGAATACAGTGTGCAGTTTTGGGCCCTTCAGTACAAGAAGGGCATTGAGTTGCTCGAGTGTGTCCAGCGAAGGGCAACGAAGCTGGTGAAGGGTCTGGAGAACCAAGTCTTAGGAGCAGCAGCTGAGGGAACTGGTGGTGTTTAGTCTGGAGAAGAGGAGGTTGAGGGGAGACCTCATTGTTCTCTACAACAGCCTGAAAGGAGGTTGTGATGAGGTGGATGTTGGTCTTTTCTCCCAAGTAACTAGCAATAGAATGAGAGGAAGTGGCCTCAAGTTGTGTCAGGGGAGGTTTAGGTTGGATATTAGGAAAAATTTATTTACTGAAAGAATGGTCAGGCACTGGAACAGGCTGCCCAGAGAAGTGAGGGAGTCCAAAAACATGTAGACTTGGGACTTTGGGACATGGTTTAGTAGGCATTGGGGTGTTGCGTTGATGTTGGACTTGATGATCTTAGAAGTCTCTTCCAACTGTAATGAATCTATGATTCTATGTGCAGAGAACCATGGCCTTGTGAGGCATAGAATTAAATTTGCTTATTTGATGTTAATGTGCTTAATACTATACCTAAAATCTAAGTTTGGAAGAAGAACGTGGGGAATTCCTTTAAAAAGTGATAAAAAGTAGGAAAGAATGCTAACAGACAGTGATTAATTACTTTATTGCAAAAGGGGAGCTTTTTGTATCTCTTCTTGGTTTGAAATGAGTTGCCATATGTTGAGAAGGTAGAGACTGGCAGAAGACTTTCCTGTCTTACTAAGTTATGAGATCAGGAAATAACTAAATTTACCACGGGGAGTTTACCTAACTAACCACAACCTTTACTAATATGTTCACTTTGTCCTCACATACAAATTTTGAAATAAAAATGCCAGTACTCATGTGTCACTGATGGGAAGTAAAAGGCAGTATTTTGGTCATAATTGGTAGGAGGTGAGACTGACATTCACATGAATTTTCCCCAACTACAGAATGAACACAAAATATTTCATAGAAATTAAATTATTTCTTAAAATTTCTGTCATACTAACCTGGCATTTGGAAATGCTTGTGCTTTCCCACTCTTAATGCTTAGTCTTTAAAAGCCGTTTTCTTTAAATAGGAAATACATTATTTGTTTAAAATGTTAAATATTTTCTTTAGATTTCAGTCTTCAGCTTTAGCACAGCCCTCAGAATCTTGTTTTCAAGGCCAGAAAGATCCTCACGCTATCTTTCAAAACCTCCTGTTTGCCAAAGGACAGAGCGGTGTGCTTAGCAATGATTCTGCTGTGTTCAATATCCTGAAAAAAAACTTAAGAGGATGATAGAGCATCCACCGCTTGGTCTGGTACGCTGTTCAAACAAATCATTCTCACTGATAATTTATACAGACTTAAATCCTTAAGTCTTACTTAAAGACACTTCATTTTTATGCCTTAAATCACTTGAGACTTTTTCTATTTCTTCTCCACTTCTTTTTTAGCACCTTCTGCAGACAGTTCCAATATCTATAGATTCTAATATTGATCTCACCATACATAGAAAAAGCAAGACTGGCAAGCTGATTTCTGTTAGGTGTCTAGGGATTGCCCTAATCCTTTTTTTTTTTTTTTTTTTTTTTTTTTTTTTTTCTACAAACTCTAGGAGCTCTTGGGAGCTCCCCTGTTCCCAGTCTGCCCCTCCTGCCCCTTTGCAATCTGTTCTCATCTTTCTGCTAAGTTGGCTTATTATTTTATTTCCTGAGTTAGAAGACACCCATAGAGGCTACTGTCACTTTCTTCTGTGACCTTGACCACCTGCAGTCACGTATCTGAGGTGCCTTTGTTAGAGGGCATGGGTACCAGCCTGGCTGACTGACTGGTTTCTCTGGAGACCATGAAGGGATGAGAGCTGCAGTGCTTGGCATTCAGGCCCCATTTTGCCTGATGGCTTGGAGTTCTTCTGTCTCCTGACTGTGGGAGGAGAGTTAGAGTGCCTGTTTGACATTTCACGCCTTCTGTTCATATCTGATACGTATGCTATATTTTGGGATGCTGTCTTATGAAGTAACTCCATGGTGTCTAGCGCCTTGTACTAAACCAAGGTTATGCTCTGTATTTATAAAACTACTTTCTGGAGCCTTTCAAAACCTGCTCAGAGCTACTTATAAGTCAAATAACTCTCTTCAAAAGCTCTGGTTTATTGAAATTACTTTGGAAATGTAATGTCATCTTAAATTAAGGCAGACATTCATTTCTTCCGCAGGTCCTTCACCTCCTGGTTGATCTTGGCAGATCTTTCTGAAACCTATGACAGGTAGCCTGTAACTAAACACAGGCAGACTAAACCAGGCTTTCCAAAGCTCCTTCTATTGTATAAGTAGTCTAGTATATCCTTGACTCTGTGTCATGGATGATGGCAATGGCAGGTAAATAGATACCAGAGACTCTTAACTATGCAATGTCCTACAAGTACTAGCAGAGCTGCCTGAGGAATTTGGGGGAAGATGCAAATAGCATTTCTTTTCTTATGATGTGATATGAAGTGTTGACTTTTGCATTAATAAAGGTGGAACTATTGATCTGTTTTGGACATCTGACATGTCAGGATCATCACAGAGCTGTTCAGCTACCCTGGCTTTCTGTCTACTTAAACTCCTTTTTTTTTTTAGCCTCTTGTATGTTGTAATAATGATGGGCTTTGGCAGCCATTAAGTATTGCTGGTGTATAGTGGTTCTCCTTAGCAAGTTATGCTCCAAGAAAAAGCACTGTAGAGCTTCACCCTAAAGACTTTTTTTTCCATACAAAAACATGTTCTGTATTCCTATCCAATATAACCTAGACTAGGGCTGCTCAGCTGCTGAGGTCCATACATGATTTGACAGGACTGTTCATGTAATCCTCTTTCCCAAAGGCTTCTTCAATGTGGACCGTGGATTTGGAGATAGCAGCCTGTTACTGCACTGTTTTCCCTGCAGCCCCTCTGTTGTCACTCTACATATTGCTCCTCAGGAAACGCTATGCCTGCAGATAGGTTGTCACCACCAGCATAATTCAGTTTGTGTGGATCCCTTCCTTATCTATGTGTGAGTTGTTGCTGGAGATAACTGAGGCTGCTTGTTAGCAGTGTGAATTATCTAAGTAGTTGCCCCTGGCAGTTGTCTTCCCAACCCAGAGCACAGATGAGGATGCAGACTGTGTTGTGTAAAGTATGTTCAGGAAGTCCTGGAAGGCTTTGAAGGAGCATCCAGGATTTGTGCAGACCATGTTGTGCTGATGTGAATTCATACTGCTAAGATGTGCAGAACCCCCATGTGCGAATTAAGGGTGATGCTGTTGGGATCTCACAAGACGTACACGGGGCTGGGACAGGAGGCAGCACTCCTGAGTCCTTCTCAGGGCTGCTCTCAACCCATTCTCTGCCCAGCCTGTATTTGTGCCTGGGATTGCCACAACCCATATGCAGGACCTTGCACTCGACCTGGTTGAACTTCGTGAGGTTTGCACGGGCCCACTTCTCTAGCCTTCTGGATGGCATCCTTTCCCTCCAGTGTGTTGACAGCACCACACAGCTTGGTGTCGTCAGCAAATTTGCTGAGGGTGCACTCTATTCCAGTGTCCATGTCGGCGACAGAGATGTTGAAACAGTGCGAGTCCCTATACTGACCCCTGAATAACACCACTCATCACCACTCTCCACTTAGATATCCAGCCATTGACTGCAACTCTTTGAGTGTGGCCATCCAGCCAATTCCTTATCCACCAAGTGGTCCGTCTGTCGAATCCATGTCTCTCCAGTTTAGAGAGAAGGATGTGGTCTGGGACAGTGTCAAATGCTTTGCACAAATCCAGGTAGATTATGTCAGTTGCTCTTCCTGTATCCACTAATGATGTAAACCCATCGTAGAAGGCCACCAAATTTGTCAGGCATGATTTACCTTTAGTGAAGCCACGTTGGCTGTCACCAATCACCTCCTTATTTTCCATGTGCCTTAGCATGGTTTCCAGGAGGATCTGCTCCATGATCTTGCCAGGCACAGAGGGGAGACTGACTGGCCTGTAGCTCCCCAGGTCTTCCTTGTTTCCCTTTTTAGAATTAGGGTTATGTTTCCACTTTTGCAGTGAGTGGAAACCTCACCAGACTGCCATGACTTCTCAAATATGATGGATAGTGGCTTAGCAACCTCTTCTGCCAGTTCCCTCAGGAACTGCAGATGCATCTTATCAGGTCCCATAGACTTGTGCACCTTCAAGTTTATTAGATGGTCTTAAACCTGATCATCTTCTACAGTGGGCAGTTCTTCATTATCCCAGTTCCGGACTTTGCCTTCTGTAACTTGGGTGATGTGGCTAGAGCATTTGCTGGTGAAGATTGAGGCAAAAAAGTTGTTGAGTACCTTGGCCTTCTCCATATTCCATGTAACAAAGTCTCCTGTTTCCTTCCAGAGAGGGCACATGTTTTCCCTAGCCTTTCTTTTATCACTGATGTGTCTAGAGAAGCTTTTCTTGTGCCAGATTTAATTCTATCAGGGTTTTGGATTCCCTAATCTAATCCCTGGCTATTCAGACAATTTCTCTGTATTCCTTCCAGGCTGCCTGTCCTTGCTTCCACCCTTTGTAGCCTTCCTTTTTGTTTTGCAGATGGTCCAAGAACTTCTTGTTCATCTGTGCAGGCTGCCTGTATTTTTGCCTGACTTCCTCTTTGTTGGGATGTGTCACGTATGAGCTTGGAGGAGGAGATCCTCAAATATTAACCAGCTTTCTTGAGCCTCTCTTCCCTCCAAGGCTTTATCTCATGGTACACTGCCAATCAGATCCCTGAAGAGGCCAAAGTCTGCTCTCCTGAAGTCCAGGGTAGAGAGCTTGTTCTGTGCACTTCTCGCTACCCTAAGCATCTTGAACTCCACCATTTCTTGGTCACTGCAGCCAAGGCCGCCCTTCAGCTCTATGTTGCTCACCAGCCTCTCCTTGCTGGTGAGAACAAGGTCCAGCATAGCACCTCTCCTCATCGGCTCCTCTATCGCTTGGAGAAGGAAGTTATCATCCATGCATTCCAGGAACCTCCTGGATTGCTTGTGCCCTGCTGTGTTCTCCCTCCAACAAATATCGGGATGCTTAAAGTCCCCCATGATGACCAGGGCTTCTGACCGTGAAGCTGCTCCTGTCTGTCTATACAGGGCCTCATCTGCTTGGTTCTTCCACCTGGTTGGGTGGCCTGTAGCAGACATTGCCACTATAATGTCACCTGTCCCTGTCCTCCCTTTAGTCCTGACCCATATCAAGTTGCTTACCCTAATAAACCATTTTTAGGTGGTTTGGGGAATTCAGAAACACCACACATGCTGCATTTGTGCTTGGTTTGGGGAATTCAGAAACACCACACATGTGCATTTTTTCTGCTTTAGAGAAAGGGAACAGAGTTGCAAAGCAAGAAACTGTTCTTGTCATTGGGAGCTGGGAAGAGACAAAAACAAATGCACGAAAAGGGTCCATCATGCACAGTGTGTTGAGGCAAGATGGCCCAGAGTGACACTGAGCACGGCACGAGGTCTTACGATCTGCTATGGCTTGGGACTGCAGCAGTACTGTCGTGGTGTAGTGGGTCTTCCTCTTTCACTGCAGAGTTTATCAGTGTGTATGCAGAAGGCTGGGTCACACACAAAGGAAAAGGAGCAGTTACCTTTTTCCACAACTGAAGATATCCTAGCTAGAGATAAACACAATTGCTGGAGGAGAAGGCAGTGGGAAACAAAGAATGGAGTGAGCATACATGATCAACTTCTGCAGTGTTAAACTGACTTCAAAATAAGAGATGCACACTTTGGGTTATGTTACTTTGAGTT
This sequence comes from Tetrax tetrax, assembly GCA_009806455.1. Taxonomy (NCBI): domain Eukaryota; kingdom Metazoa; phylum Chordata; class Aves; order Otidiformes; family Otididae; genus Tetrax; species Tetrax tetrax. The sequence continues at coordinate 613,694 of WHYT01016795.1, forward strand.
TTTGAGACTTAAGTGTGCAGCATACTAGAACTTGAAATAAAAATGGAGTGGGGATGTGAAAGCTCAGACATTGTGATGGAGGTAAGGTCTGTCTGCAGACTATTCAGGCCTCTGAAAGCAGAAAACCAGCTGAAGAGAGTTGAATTGGTTGCTTCAGGTAAAATTGTGTAGACAGTCCTTATATATTTTGAAATAGTGAAGATTTTTTTATTTCTCTGTAAAAATGAAGAGTTTGTTTCAGAGCTAAGTGTTTAAATTCATGGAAGGGTGAGAATCGCACTATTGTATACGTTGTGAAAAATAGGGGAACAATGTAGATCTGGACTGCTATTCCCAATAGGTTTTTTCTTTTCTATGTTCCCTAGTACATACTAAAAATATTTTCAATATCTTAACATCTGCATTGTTATGAAAAATAGCATGTCTTTGTTTTGTTTTCAGCTGTATCATTCTTCCATTACATTTTGTTCCATGTGCTCTCTTCAGTTGGGATGTGAAATCATTTTCTTTTGTCAGCTGTAGACATAATTGCCCTGACTCCAGAACTGCACTGTGCACCACTTGGAAGAAGTTATTTCTTTTGTTCTGCCTCAAAACAACCCAATCTCTATTTCAGGGAATATGGAGTTACTTGATTGTGAAAATGTCTTCTGGTTGGCAGAGAGGGCCAAAAAAAAAGGGAAAAAATAAAGGGAGGTAAGCCCTTTTAAAGGTAGAAGACATGAGGTTGAAGAAACACTCACATAGTCTGTGTTGCATACTGCACATCTGATCTTAAACGCACCAGCGTGTCCCATTGATTTCAGCTGGAGGATGGGATGCATGGATAAGGTGGATCCTCTCATGCTTGTCCATGCCCCTGGCAGGCTCCTAAGCACTGTGCAGCAGAGGGTGGTGGGTGAGTGGAGGTTGGCTGCGGCTCTGTTTTGCCTATCAAGTGGAAGGAGCAAAACAGGCAAGAAATGGGGCCAGACTTGCTGTTAACACAGGAAAGGGAAACATGAAGGCAGACTGGTAATGAAGACAAGATGACAGTACGTGAGGGGCAGCCAGAGGGAGGTCATCAGCTGTTGGATGCTGCTGCTTTCCAGCACACTGCCTGGAACACAAGACTCCTGGGTTCCTCTCTCTCCCCTAGTCTGTGGCACTGCAAAAGATTATACCCACACGCTGGTTTTGGTTTCTTGTTTGACTCAAGCAAGAGAGATGGGTGTTAATGCTCTCTCTCTCTCAGGTGTGCAATTGTCAATAGGTTGCCACAAAAAAAAAGGGAATTTGACTGCCTGGTTTGCTTATTTTTTTCCCCCCTCTAAAGTTGAAGAAACTTTGCATGTACACAATGGACTTTAAAAGACATGTTAAGGGGACGAAGCCAGGCCACAGGAACTGGGAAATGCTGAAATCAGGGTTGCATGTGTAATTTTAATTATGCTTGCTTGGATGTATGCGTTGGTGCAAAATCTTCTAATAAATGGTAAGTATTGGGTTTTTTTTTTTTCTGGAAGAAACATGCCTGTGATGAAACAATGGTGTTTATGGGACAAATTGGGGTTATGTAGTAGATGAGGGGATCACAGATGTCCCTGAAACAGTTTGCTTGCACAAAGCTGTAGCAGACATTCAGCAGCCCTAGGCAACCTCCTCCTCCCAGGGGTTCCTGCTGGATGCCTCGATCTGCAACTCCCCTCTTCTAGGCAACAGCACTCATGGCAACAACAGCCTCTGGGGCTTACATGTGTTTAGTGCCTTCCCTTAGAAAATCCCTAGAGCTAGGGGTTTCCCTTTTTTGTACCCTTGCAGTGAGCCAGCAGTGTGGCAGCAGTTCCTGGCTTCATACAGGCTTCCCATGTGCCTCCAAGGAGGTGCTGGGCTGTGCAAGCAGCCTTCATTTATCATTTTGAAGGAGCCAGCATCCCACTAATGGTGCGTGTACTGTACTTTGGGAACATCTCATCTCTAAATTTCTTCTTGTCACAAGAGTGGGTAAGTGTGAATGACATAGGGCATTGGACAAGGACAGAGGAGAGTCTCAGGGCTAAGACATCAGATGGTATGAAAGCACGATGAATTTTGGCACTACTGCCTGTACCACAGAGTTCCTGCACGAAGCTGTCGTTTTGTGGCCAGCTGCTCAAATGCTGGTGTGTATCTTGTTTTCTGGATTTCCAAATCAACTCCAGGAGCCACATGGCCATTCAAAGCTAGTTTTAGATGATTTGCCGTGAGGAATTCAATAAAAGGCACAACCCCTATTAAGGAGTAATACGGAGTGAGACTTAACTATTGAATAGATTACGTGAGACGGGAAGAATCAGACAGCCTGAGGTCTGGAATGGTCTAGTGTTTGAATTTGCAATTTCAGGTCAAGCACAACTTATTGGGATTTCTAACACCCCCCCAGTTTTTATATTCCCCAGAGAGCGATGCACTTAAATAGAAGTGACTGCAACCAAAAAGGCAATAGATGTGTCAGTTAATCTATAGCTCTTTTCTATATTAAGTTAGTTTTAAATAGCATTAAAGGCTCAGTTTAGCGGAGCACTTAGTAAGGCATCTAGCTGCATATTTGAATTGAGGCCAGGATTGATAAACTGGAATACAGTGTGATAGTATATTGGAACAGGAACACTGCATCCACAATGGTTAATGTGTATGTCCCAAACAGGGCAGTGCCTTCCTTCTGCTGAGACTTGGGCTTGCAAGTTTCAAAGCTTGTTTATTTGTGGGTTTGGTCCGCACATTTCCAGTAAGAGTGGGATGCAAAGGAATTTTTTTTTTAAATAATGGATTTATAAGCAAAGAATATTCTCAGATTTCCCCAAATACCTACTATCTGTCACAGAGCTCACTCTCACCTTGATTCCTTTAGCACTTTATTTTTTGCAGTGGTTATTGGATCATTTGCTGTCCCTCTAAGAGATCCAGTTACAGCAGATTTTCTGAGAGAGTGTTCTGAGACTTTGGAAAACTGGAAAGGAAAAAACATCCTTTAAGTAGACTAGCATGAAAGCAATACTCAATTTACGTGGAAGCATTTAAGTTGGGTCTGAAAGATCACTGTCATGAAACCTTTACAATTAAAAGTAAGACACACGCTATTTACTAGTTTTAAAATTCGCAAAAAGATTAAAAGTAAGACTTTCACACCTTTCAAAAGATAGGCCTCTGAACAGTTATCCTCTTAAAAGAAGGAATAAATATTAAACTTCTCTGAAATGCATGAATGAAGAAGAAGAAAGGGAAACTTCATGCAAGGAACAAAGAGTGTAATTAAGGACCTATCTGTAGAAGAGGCACAAGATGTACCTAAAATATTAACAAAATTTTGGAATTCTTGCTAAACTTGGGTCAACCTGAACTATCATAAACAGAAATAAAATTAAAAGATACATTGTTTTCACCTGACTTACCAGTGAAAGATAATTTCTTTTTTCGTAATTCCTGAAAAAGTTTTCAAAGTCATTTCTTGTGGCTGACGAAAGAGTACCTTAGACGAATGTTATTATATAAAAATATTGTAAATACTTCATAAGTTTATAGGAAATAGTAATATATTTTTAAATTGTATTTTCCTTAGCCTTATGGGTTGAGTTATAATTTCAAAATGTAAAATTAATCTCAGTGGCTCCCTTCCCTTTAAGTCTCTCTGTAAATCAAATGAAGAGTCAACAAAATGCGACGCTTTTCTAAATGAGGATGATGACTTCGAGAAAATAGTGGTTCTGTGATATGAGAAACCTTAACCAAAACATGTACCTTCAAAACAAAATAGCTTTTATAGCAAGGAAGAGTATATTTGATTATTTTAGAGTAAAATGTAATTGCATTTGTTATTAATAGACTGATGAAGTCAATACATTCAGAAAATCCTTGATGGGAGAGAATGACGTTTCCAACTGTATCCTCATAAAACTAAACAAAGCAAGTAATGTTTGGGTTTTGTGATGCATTTGATCAACATGTTAAAAAAAACACATGATTTGAATTAGAATTTAATAAATTGATTACCTTCTTCATTGATGGAAAAATAAAATGAAGTTGTCTCCTTTTTTGCTTATAATTTCTGATCCTCAGCCGAAGCATTCTTTCTGGAAATCCTCCCACAAATTGAGCATAACAGCTGATAAAGTACAAAGTAGTATTTTACTGCACAGTGACAGGGCACTTTTCTACTCTGCTATTTATAACAGTCTTAATTTTGAGGCTCTCTGGGGATAAAACTACCATTTGTTTTCTATATTTCTGCTAATCTTTTAGTGATCATAACTAAATTATAGGAAACACTGATTTCAAATTTTCACCTTTTTCTTTAAAAAGAAAGCCAAAGTAAATTTTATGAAGATTACTCATAAACATATGTGTCTGCTAGGCAAAGTACCAAAATAAGAAAGTGTAACTTCCTTTTGTCTCTTTTGTAGATTTTATCATAAAAGTAATTATATCACTTTATTTCCTTTCCAAATCTAGACTCCCGTTTTATTTTCTGTACGCATAAAGATCTAACTCATTTTTTTAAAAAACCAAGCCGGCAACAATGATGTAAAGTTTTGTTTTGTTTTTTTTTCCATCAGGAGTGTGATCCTATATTCCTATATTGGCCCATCTGGTTAGGGTATGTAGCCTACTGTATAGTAGAATCATAGAATAGTTTGGATTGGAAGGGACTTCTAAAGGCCATCTAGTCCAACCCCCCTGCAAGAAGCAGGGACATCTCCAACCAGATCAGGTTGCTCAGAGCCTCATCCAGCCTGGCCTTGAATGTTTCCAGGGATGGGGCATCCACCAACTCTCTGGGCAACCTGTCCAGTGTTTCGCCATCCTCAGAGTAAAAAATTTCTTCCTTATGTCCAGTCTGAATGTACCTCCCTCTATTTTAAAACCATTACCCCTCATCCTGCCACAACGAGCCCTGCTGAAGAGTTTCTCCCTGTCTTTCCTGTAGGCCCCCTTTAGGTACTGGAAGACTACTATCAGGTCTCCCCAGAGCCTCCTCTTCTTCAGGCTGAACGGCCCCAACTCTCCCAGCCTGTCCTCACAGGAGAGGTGCTCCAGCCCTCTGATTATTTTCGTGGCCCTCCTCTGGACTCGCTCCAACAGGTCCATGTCCTTCTTATGTTTGGGGCTCCAGAGCTGGATGCGGTACTCCAGGTGGGGTCTCACCAGGGCAGAGTAGAGGGGGAGAATCACCTCCCTCGACCTGCTGGCCACGCTCCTCTTGATGCAGTCCCAACTGGCTCATAGTTGTAGAGGAACTGCACATATATGGATAGGTGATGCATCCATAAATTAGAATTTGCTTTAACCCAACAACATTTAAAACAGTAGGCATTGAACGATAATCTGTAGTCTTCTCTTCTCTCTCCTTACTGGAATAATTGTTCTACAAAAAATTTTTTTCACCATTGTTTTCTTTTGTAGTATTTCAGACTAAAAAAAAAAAAAAGCTAGGTAGCTGATATTGGCTTAGTGAGTAACGTTTCTTTTTTATTTTTATTTTTTGCCAGCTCTCACAAATGTATTAGACCACTTGAATATTTGTTTTTTATGTATCCCGTATGTTTTATATATGTGTGTGTTTATATATATTAAAAATATATGGGTGGTGTATAGATATATAAATATATAGGGGGCATGTGTATACATACATACACATACATATATATACACACATACATGTATATATATGAGATACCTATCCAACTTGTTCTGGTTGTTTCTATCCTTGTGACTGAGATAAAATTGTTTTTTCTTTAATGGTAATGCCTCTCTCAGTAGGTGATTTGTAAATGTAGTTGTCCTGTGTATCTAGTTCCTCTTCTGGAACTAGCCCTACTGAGAACGTACTAAGGGATATCGCTGGGTGATTCTTATGAACAAATAAAAAGCAGGGATAAAATTTTGACACAGAAGTCAATGGTAAAAGCCCGGTTGACTCCTGTGGGATGAGAATGTGTGGGGAGAGGATGCACAGTAATACACTAAGATACTGAATCATGATTGCCTCCAAACATACTTTGTGCTGCTTCACCACGATTCACTGACTGTACTTTACTATTCAGCTTATGAAATCTAAATCAATTAGTAGCAAAATTCAGATAAATCTCAAAATATACTGGTACTTTTGCTGTGATTAATATGGAACAAGTTAAAATACTGTTAAAAAGGTGTTCAACAAAATTAACCTTGATGAGTTTTAACTGGTTTATGTAGGATCTTTTTCTGTCACGTGCTTTTACTTTTTTTTTAAAAAAAAATTCTCTTCAGTTATAGATTCTACAGTAAAGTAGAGATCAAGAAGAGCACTGATAGTCAACTCAAACTTGATGCTGTTACACGATGAAGAGTAGTGAAATGATATAAGGAATCTGGGGCTGTTTGACTTGGACTTGCTGTACTTCTGATGTGCATCCTTCTGCAAATAACCACACATGTAAGTCATGCAAGTATGGCATGACTTGTAGCATTAAGAAGTTATGCACATGGCTAAGATCAGCCCTCTGTAGTATAGTCATCAAATCTTTCAGTGCTTACTGTGACTTTTGTGAGCCTTGTGAGTACTTACGTGTCAAAATTAAAGCACATGTCTCAGGCCTTGCAGAATCTGTGCTGGGTTCCTGAACCTGAAGTCCAACTGGTCGAGTATAGATGGTATAGTTGGTGTTCCTCTACACGACTTCAGTTAAAAATCGAGTAGGTTTGAAGTGTGTACATAATGTTTTCTTGCAAGTTCAGTGAATAGTGAGATGTTAGAAAGCTGCATCCTGCTTTTCATCTAAGGAGAGATTGATGCATTCCTCTGTAGAAAATGGTAAAACTAGAAGATAGCATCTAGAATATCAACATCTAGTATTTGTGGTACTAGAATATCATATGCAGTGTTACAATTTTAAATACTGAATTTATTCCGAACATATGTATTAATCTTGTTTTGAAAATGTAAAGCCACATACTTGGTAGTTTACAGATAGGCTAATTTTGCTAAGATTTGCCAAGAAGTTGACAGTTTGGACCAAGAATTGCTGTGGTTGCTATGTTCAAAAGCCTAGAACAACCCAGCGGGAAATAATACCAGGGTGGGAAAGTATTGCTATGGTTACAGAGTATTTTCTTTAAAGGAGAGGTGGATAACACAGCAAGAATCACTGAAACTTAGGTAATATTGTATTATACAAAAAGCAAAAAGACTGAAAGATAATAACTGTCTTGAGCTCTTAATGGCATTTTGTTAGTTTCCAGCAAAGAGGGATTTAATTAAAGTAGGAATAATTTGTGAAAGCTTTGTTAGAGAAATATACTTAGCTTTTCTTTTTTGAAAGTGGAATGCCAGCACAATATCTTGCATATTTTGGCTCAGTCTTTTTGGTTTTTAAAACAAAAAAGTTTTTTTTTTTGTCAAGTGGATTAAGAGTTCTTTTAAAAAGAATAAAAGTATTTTGTAACCCAAATAATTTAATTCATGTGAACTTTTGAGTCAGCTTTTCAGTACATTAAAAACTGTAAAATAGCGGCATTTTGCAAAAATACATATAATACAAAATGATTACAAAATACAATAAAAATTGGAATAAATAGTAAAAGCCTGCTTTAAATGGTGCTCTAAATCTGAACTGTAAAATTAATCTAGGAGACATCCTTTTTCACTTATAGACATCCCCTAGGATTTAGGTGTAAACACCTCTGTTGGTTTGATCCTGCAAATCAGGAAGTAGAAGACCACTGTACAACTCAGTTTCCATTCTAATATTTGGGAAGATCCTCTCCTCTCCCTGGCCACGTTTATCAAGAGGTATGGTATGAGGTATCTAGACGGTGTGGGCTGGACCATGCCCAGCTCACCCTGCCCTATCAGTCATTCAGAAATGCTCTGCTGGGAAAGGTGGGGCTGGGGACCGAGCAGTCCTGTGAGAGGGACAGGACAGATCGGTGCTCTAGGACCCAGGGAAGGGAAACTGTTAAGAAGTGGCTTGGTTTTTTTTCTTGCCTACTGCACTATGTTTATCCGTCACTATCTAATAGCCATGCCTCTGAACGCTGCATGTATCAACTGCTCTTTGAGGCCTGTTACTGCAGATCAGTTGAGTTTGGTTGGTGGAACTGGACATGTGAACCAAAACTCCTGAGCTGCGTGACTACCGGAGGGCTACACTTGACGCTGCCTAACATGCCAGTTTCATTCCTTGTCCATGCTGGAGGGCATGGAGCAGAATTGATCATGATAGGGGGTAAAGGATGGAAAGAGGCAGAGATGGACAGTATGTCTGCTCACAGGAGCCTGCTCTCCTTTAGAGCATGACTCCACCACACCACATAAATTGTCCATACCACATCTCTGCCTGGGGCACATTTTGTTCAAGGTAAGAAGGGGCAGGATTTAAATTGTCAAGTAAAATATGTTCAACTATTTGTGAGCGCTTTCCATAGTTTTATTGCTGTTTTGCCTGTACCATAAGACAGGCATTTGAAACTTGGAGGTGAAGCACTGCCCTTTTACTTTGTGTTCAACAAGTGTCCCTAAACATGAAATAACCTGCTGTACCTAGTAGTAGAGACTCTGGATATTTCAACTGACATCAAGGAACCTCTTCAAGATAATCTTACAGCTTTGCTAGAGAAATTCTGACTTTTATGCAGTGGACACATAAGGTGGACTGTGAAGTACAAACTGGGGAAAGAATGATGCTGATGGGGACTGAGTATACTGGGGCTGAAGCTTATCTGTTTAAGAACACTGAGACAAGGGCCCTGAGAATTCTAGGAGAAAGACCTGAGATGAGGGAGAAGCAAGGGAACTGAGATCACCTAAGGAAGTGGGAGTGGCCACTTGGGCAGGAAAACAGGGAATTTAAGCAAGGAGTCCCAAGAGGGATATGAAAACTGGGATTTGGAAACCTGAAGGACTTGAGACTGTGATGAAATGAAGAACTAGAGAGAGTGGAAGAGTATAATAGTGATGAGGACCAGTGCTTGGAAGCTTAAGAGTGAACAAAGAACAAATCTAGTGAGGAAAAAACAAAGGCTGTAAAAGCAGAAGACATCAAAGCTGAGAAAATAGGTCAAAAGTTGTGTGCAACTCAAGTACACTGCTCTCTGTTGTGAAGAGCCAAAGATTTCTGAGAATGGCCTACCATCTCTTATTTGTCAGATATAATTTGTAGCTGACCCATTGTCAAAATAAGGGCTTATAAGGAAGAGAGCATCTTACTACTATGGTTACTCCCTCCATTAGTACAAATTATAGAGGTCTGTAGTGTGGATCCAGCCATTCCACACTGTGGTCAGGCCATTTTCGTATTAAAGTATTTGTTCTACATTTTTTTCCTAGGGCTTTAAAAGTATACTGAATAAAATATAGTGAATGATAAAATAGTAAAGTCAGGAGCTAAGAATTAACCAAACTCAAAATCAGCTTTGGCAATGCTATCTTAGCTCACTGTAATTCTGATTGTATAGTCATAATAGAGGATCTAATTACATGTTCGCATATTGCTTATTCCAAGGGACTTCTTCCTTCGCTCACTACATCAGGTGGATTTGCATGGGCATGCATCAGATTTGATAGCTACAGACCCTGAAAGACATGTGGTGAATGAGAGAAGTTTGCAAAGAAAGAATTACTTAAGGGATGGGCAACTGAGTGCTGCCCCGGGACTCAGCTCGGAGAGACCTTCTCCGTCAAGCCCTTCACTGCTGTTGAAAACCTGGTTTCCCTACTGATTTTTGCTGTTTTCAGAGCGTCTGACTGTGCTCAATTGTTGGCAGTGCTGAGCAGTCTTTTCCTTCAGCAAGGTCAGTGGTAGTTGCATTTTGAAGGTCTCTGACTCCTGTCTGGAGACAACTTACTCAGAGATGATTGCTGTCTAGCTGAGAGCCATCAGGGTGTCTTGCTGTGGGGATGGCTGAGGTGGTTATGAAGCAGCTGCTGAACCATTGCAGTTTACAGCTCAGCCTGTTAAGGTCACCTGGCACCGTTTCTAATTTTCTTTGCTATAGCTTAAATTGGATGACCACTGTTAGTGGTACTTTAAGCCTTACTCTCTTTACACCTCAGTTCCCCAGGTGTGCAGTGAAGATAATTCTTGTTCCTGTTTTCATAGGGAGATGGTGCTTATAAATATTATGGAAGTCATTTTCACAGTACACATACAGTGGTGATAAGTGCATTAAGAAATTTGTGCGCTCTCAAAGCTGGAGTTGAACAGGATACCAAAGGAAAGTCTGTGGCCATGCGGTGAATGGCAGAGTAAATTGAAAATAGCGTTTTGTTAGTTGAACAAACAGCTAATGATCTTGTGCATTGAATGAGATGGACCTGTATGAGAAAAATAACCCTAGGTTTTGAACAATAACTGAAAGTTGTTATCATGGAATGTGCACAAAGGAAGAGGGACTTAAGGTTGCACAAGTGTCCTTCAGTCTAGTCCCATCTGCCTTTGAGTCCTCAACTTTACCCTGTTTAAGATAGCTTTTTGTGCACCATACATTTTTAGAAGTATTAGTATTTTACAGATCTGCATGCCTTTTTACCTTGTTAATGATTCCATAAAAACATGAATTAACCAGGAATACCAATTCAGTAATAGAGCTTACCTGATACAACTTACTAAAAAGAGTTCTTAAAAGCTGATCTCCGGGCCAGTCCACCTGTACTTCCATCTAGTTAACAATGCAGAAGACAGATTTAGAAAGCAGTTGAGATAATCTCTCAATAGAAGACTAGAATAAACAAACTTTACATTTGGTAGGATTTAAAACTTTTCTTCCTTCTCTCTGTCCTGTTCTTCCTCTACATTTTTGTTTTGAAAGCTGGCTTTCATTCTGTTTGCCAAGGTCCTCTCCTTTCTTTTGTTTTCCTGTGATTCTCAGATTAACAGGACTTGATTTAACTAGTGACATGCTATTGAAAAAGTTAGGCTTCTAGCCATGAAAACTGTGAACAAGCTATTTGAATTTTAATTAATGCCTCACATTTGTGGAGGGTAAGTTTTTGAAATAAGCTGTTGAAACTTTTTAGAGGGGAAAAAATTAATGGCAGTTCCTCAAAGACCAGAGAACTTCAACTCTCGTTTATTTATATTTTTTCTTAAAAGATAATTTTGTGGATATTATGTAACATGCTTTAATTTTTTTATACAGCACCAGTAAAAGCAAGTTAGGTTTTGTGCAGAACATCACTGCTTATTAATTATAGCATTGAATAGCTGTGACAGCTTGGTCTAACAAGTCCAGAGACTAGGGTGCTTGATTGCTGGTCATCAGTCTGTGTGTATGCTGTCACGTTTTTGATGTCCTGAATAATCCTGGTGAGATAACACCGAACAAGAACAATCGATAGGGAGCCCCTGAAATCCTCCACCTTCTCTTCTGCTGGGAATCACTGCAGGACTTTTCATTTTGAGTATAATCATTACTTGAGATTTCATAACAAGATACTGGTATACCGAAAAATACTAAGCAGATATTCCTACAGACAAATACAAGACAAACATTCTTCCTGGTTTTGTATACATGGAACAAAGATTCACTTGCATAGGAACAGTCCAAGTATGAGAAATATTTTTGTCCTCTTGTCCATGTGCTTACGTACAGCAGGATGAGATTATTCACAGGTATGTCACATAATAGCAATTAAGCCACAAAAGGAGGCTTTAAGGATATCCATTCATGCCACAATCACAAAATTAATATTTTATGTCAAACAGAAGATCACATCACCAAAAGCCTTGAACTACAACATGCCATGATAACACCACAGAAGAAGTGAGAGGAATCATTGGTACTGTGTCCCTGGATTGGCCTTTCTGAGGAAGCAGAATACATGCCAATGGACTGGCACTGCTGGTCCCCGAAGGGTCAGCTCAGAGCTCCAGTATCCCTGCACTTGTCTGAGCCAACTGATGGAGTTCATCTTTTTCCTAGACGTGTTGGTCTGGAGCTGCTTTTCATTGGTTTTTTATTGTATTTTTTGTATATTGATGCTAAAGAAAACAATACTTGAAGATACCTTTCCCTCTTCTTTTCAATTGAAAAAGTCAAGGGTCTGTAAATATTTCATAGTATGAAGGAATTGAAAATATGGAGGACATTGGAAAAGGTGCAAGGAAAATCCAGGCACTGGTGATGTAATTATTTTTGTGTGACCGATTCTATGAAATTTCATTGGTGCTATGAGGCACAGGTGCAGAACTCTGTTATGTTTTGGGTGATTTGCTTGTGCTGCCAGTATCTGAACGGTTCTCTGTGGATTTTGTGCTGTAAGAAAATACACGAGGTCTCCTAGTTTGTTTCCCTTTTTATGTAGCAGTAAAATGGCCTAGATTTCCTCCCGTTCCTTGTTGAATTATAAGTAGTTTCTAATTTATTACTGAACATAATTACTCTTGCTTTGGGACAGACAATGTGTATACATGTGTGAATAAAGACATTTTGTTGTCTTTTTTGAAGGGAAAAATTACTGCAGTAAGGAGGAAAGAATGAAGTTGATTGAAACTGGAGCACAGATCTTGAGTTAACTAATTCTTCTATCGCTCTTGACTTGTGTCTTCTCTGGATTGTTTTGTTATTGATTAACAGCACAGAGGACTGAGTGTTACTTTACACACACGTCTCACCCAACTTAATTAACTATGTGCATGAACAAGAGTCACATTTGGGTGCGTATGATCGGTTTCGGTTGCCTACATGTCATTGTGTGGTGGTCTTCGAGGTGCTGCAGCGTGTACCAGGCCTTTGCATGGGGCATGCAGATCTTGAGCCGTTTGGAGGACTGGCTGCAGGAGGCCAGTGGAGACATGGCACCAGAAACCTGAACTAGAGGAACTGAATTGCACCTGTAAAATATGAAGAGAATTTTTGGTTACTATTTTTGTATCAGTTAACTTGTTTGTTTTGTTACTAGCTAATCCATTTGGCAGTAGATTGTCTGATAATGAGACCCAAAAGAAAACGTTTTCTACTCTTCTTAGTTTCTTATAACAATTTGACACTTCAGAGACTGCAATGGGATTCTACTAGTTCATCAGTCAAACTCAAAGATAGTACTCCTGCTGCCTCTGTTATGTTTAAAAGCACCACGAGTACGTTCTGCAAACAAATACCTGAACAACTTTACTACTTCTAATTATGTAAATTTTTTACTTTTTTTTTTTCTACTCTAAGTTCTCTATTCTAAGCTCATTCTCCCAAAATGCTGAAAAACTGAGGAAGTAAGAGGCAGAAAATGTCAAGGTGTCAAAAATGAACTGTCACTAACATGTTACCTGTTCTACTCTAGGGAATAACTCTGGTATTTGAGAGGAAGGAGGAGAGAGTAACGAACCTGAGGGATTCCTTGTCAAGGAGGGAAGGAAAGTAAAACTTCTTTCATAAAGTCCAACCTGTAGTTGAAAGTAAGAAATAATGGTGTTAATGAAAGCAGCATGCACCTTAGTCAAGTGTGCACCTTTCATAACTTCTCAAAAGACCTGTACATCTGAAAGACCTACATGGGCAAGCACCAAGTCCTGGACCTGGCGAGGAACAACCCCATGCACCAGTACATGCTGGGAGCTGCCCAGCTGGAAAGCAGTTTGGCAGAAAAGGCCCAGGGGTCCTGTTGAACACCAAGTTGACCATGAGCCAGCAATCTGCCTTTGCCTTGAAAATGCTAACAGTGTCCTGAGCCGCATTAGGAGTGCTGCCAGCAGGTCAAAGAAGGTGATCCTTCCCCTCTACTCAGCCCTGGTGAGGCCACACCTGGAGTGCTGGGTCCAGTTCTGGGCTCTCCAGTACAAAAGAGACATGGAGCTACTAGAGTTGAGTGAAAGGCCACTAAGATGATGGACTAGAGCATCTCTCCTGTGAGAAAAGGCTGAGAGCTGGGACTTCAGGTTGGAGAAGAGAAGGCTCAGGGGGAATCTCATCAATGAGTACAAATACCTGAAGGGAGGGTGCAAAGAAAATGGAGCCAGGCTCTTTTAGTGGTGCCCAGTAAGAGGACAAGAGGCAATGGGCACAGGCTCTTTTAGTGGTGCCCAGTAAGAGGACAAGAGGCAATGGGCACAAACTGAAACACAGGAGGCTCGATCTGAACATCAGAATCACTGTGAGGGTGACTGAGCACTGGCACAGGTTACCCAAAGAGGTTTTGGAGTCTCCATCCTTGGAGGCATTCAAAAGCTGTCTGGACCCAGTCCTGGGCAGTGCGCTCTAGGTGGTCCTCCTTGAGCAGGAAGGTCCCATCCCACCTCACCCATTCTGTGATATACTGTTCCTCTGTAGTACTGAAAGGTCAGTGAATAGTTCCCATATTTGTGCTGCATTGCACAGTCTACGTGACTGATGATCACTGATACAAGCAAAGAATGCTAGTATGTCAGAACACGACTGCTCTGTAGAACCTAAGTCTACTCAGTTTATTGACTTTTAGAAAACAGCTATGATTGGAGGCAAAACAAATATCAAAACTCTCTAAACATATCTAAGCTCCTAGAATCAAATTTGTATACATTATCTGACCAGACTTTTAGCATACTGTGATCAGATGGATTATTTTTGGATAGTTGGACAGTACTTTTCCCTCCAATTTCTTTAAATTTTTCTTTTGCATTTGATTGTTACCTTACCGTTTCTTTGATTTGTATTTATATGTCATTCCATTCATTCCTGCTAAGGGCCATGATGTAGCTTCAAGACAGTCATGCATACTGCACAAGGTACCAAGCTGTACCAAAGTCTCCTTTTGCACAATGCTACTCCTCTCTCTTCCCATCCAGCTTTCCTTGCTTGTCTAAGTAGCAAAATGCTGATCAAGTCCCCTGCATTTGGAAATTTTGTCCTACTCATGGTTGGAAAGACCTTTTTGCTCCCTTTGTATTTTTACCTACCTCCAGGCAGAAGTAGTGTCTGTTCTGACACTGTTTTCTCTGAAATAATTTGTTTGATACTACTTATTCTCCAGAACACCCCTGTTTAGGTAGTGACTCGGTAATCTGGATACCCTCATGGAGGCTGCTGGTTTGGTGGACGTACTCATGCTGGTTTACATCAACAGAATTTTTCCTTTAAGTTGATTCAAGACAGCTCTTTTGAAGGAGATAAACTTTGAAATGTTCATAACAATTCTTCTGTCTTTTACTGCTTTTTTGGGGGCAGTTGTTTTATTATTTTTTTTAAGTGAACTCTCATGACATCTTTGGAAGAATTTTCATAAGCATTTTATGGTTTTTCCTCTTCTTTCTTCCTGCTACCAGTTATCAAACCATTAATGGTCATTTGTGCTGAAATGGTCCATTAGTTACAGTAAACCTGCTTGCTGTGACTGGGCTATATTAATTATATCTAACAGCCAAATGTGGGGTTTTTAATATTTGTTTTATAGTTCAGTTCTCCTCACAGTTCCTTGGGGACTGCAAACTAAAAATATGTTTAACTGTACAGATTGTTCTAGTTGCTAAAGAGCATTTCCTTATTCCTGTAAGGACTTGCTGTGGGAGCAGCTCTGAGTTGACTGAAGGGCAAATTTTTGGCAGAACAAAAGTCTTCCATCTAATACCAGATCAGGAGAGCATCTTTCTCAGATAGATGCTATCGGAATTTAAAAGGAAATTAAAAAAAAAAAAAAAAAAAAAAAAAGTCCCTTTGAGAATTAGAAGTTTGAAAGTCACAATCAGAAAAGTGGCTACCAAGGCTCTGCTGCAAACAAGCTGACTGGTTTAAAAATAAAAAGCTCAGGACCATCAGTAAGCTGACCAGTGGCAGTGTCTGATCTTGCAAAATTACGTCTAATGTTATGCCTCTACCCATAATGTTCTAGCCTGGGAACAGGTTTTTGTATCTCAATATTAATGGGCTTGCTACTACATAATCAGTGAACTTGTTGCAGTGAGTGCCTTGGAATTAGAATGGCATTTGAGTTCATCGCAATAGTGCAAGACAGTAGGACACCTAAAAGGGACCCATGTATGTAAACATATTTAGGATGGCTTTTGCTCAACTTTATAGAATGCTGTCCCTTTGGCAAAGTGACTTAGAGATACAGTTTCTTGAATTTTGCTGGTTTAAGAATTAGATGTTGCCTCAAATGAAATCTGAGAACTCTACTGATGTTAGTGTACCAGATTTTAGCGTCTTGAAAAGTTTGAAAATGTATGTTATAAATAAATCTTTTTCCAGGCACAGTATGAGCTTTTCCTGCAGCAGTGAAAAAACACGAACAGATGTACTTCACTATTCGAACCCGAATTCCTTTAAAAATGTTATTCAAAGCCTAAGTTTGTAAATTATTCTGATGTCAAGTTGGGTTAGTGGATCACATTGTTTCCCTGTCCCTGCAGAAAATACCTGTGCACCACAGTTCATTTTATTGGGTTAAAACTTGCAGGACTGTTGAACCTTGTGATGCCTGTTAGCATAAATCACGAAGTTAGGCTTTTTGTTGGGCACAGGACTGGTAGCCAGGGGATGAAGCCCTGTTCTTGCCTCAGTCTCCAAGCCTTCCTGTGTGACCTGAAGAAAATAATTTGGTCTTCTTGAGGCCTTATGTTTTGCACCTAGAAACAGGAGAAAAGTTTTGTAAGTGATCGCTAATGAGGCTTTTTAATTCTTGAGTATTGTGGTGATGCTTTGGGATCCTGAAAAGGAAGGTGCTAAGTAAAGGCGTAGGACAGATTGCTGTGTTCTTCCTTTTTAAGATTCAAAAGTGCAATTTGGAAAAAAGCCTCTTGAAGTTTGGAGTCCTGTTTCCTTAATATATCCATCATCAAACTTAAACACTTTTTTTTTTTCCTCTCTGGCTCACTTTTCAGCTTGCATTTCTTACTCCTCAGGAAAATCTCCTAAAGCTGGTCCATGTGTTTCTGCTAATTACTACTCTGTGCCATTTAAAAAAAAAAAGAAGAATAATTAAGTAGTTAGAGGAACTGGGCAATAAAAGGGGTAGCTTTTGGACAATTCATTAAATAGTCGGTGCCTTTTAATGGTAGGGTACTCCCTCTGCTCATGAATTATTCATTTTAATGCTTTTGTTATAATGGCGACAGTGTTCGGTCTCTGAGGCAGTTCTGGATAGCCTTCCTCTGCTGAAACACTGCACAGCAGCAGCTACCATTTGTTTTATAAACTAATGCATCTAAGTCAATAACATAGCGAATAAATGTATTTTCATGATCAAAAATATAAGAAAAGGGGAAGAATAACAATATTATAACTAAGAGGGTCTGTTTTGCTGAAGGCTTCAGTTTGTTTACTTTTCTGGGAACTATTTAGAGAAATAATTTAAAACAAATATTTTTACAGATTATTGTGTTTAGTATTAGATGCAAATTATATCTATAATGAAAACAGACAGTAGTGTCTCTGCTCCGCATAGCATTGTGCAATAAAAGGCAGTTTAAAAACACTCATTGTACATAAACACATCAAGTTTTTCTTAAAACTAATGTTTAAAGGTCTCTCTGAAACAGTTTTTCAAGATGAAACATAACATAACCACATAACCCACACAGAAAATGTTTCTGAGTCATGTGCGTACAGAAATAAGAGTTTCTTTGTGGTATCTAGTATCAGTCTTTCATTAAAGCATGGACTTTCCTGAAGAGAAATTCCAGTACAGGCGGTTAAGGGTTCTCCCCCTGCGTCCCCCCTCCTCCCCTACCCTTTCCGAGGCTGACTGAAGCCCCTGAGCCTAGCGGGGTGCATTTGGGACGGTCCCCGCGCACAGCGGGGAATTCAGGGCTGGGGACTCCCTGGTACCGGTCTCAGCGGACAGAAGCGTGTGCTCCAGTACAGCACGCTCGCTCTCTCCGATGTGATTTAAAAAGGAGGGGGGTTTTCTCCTAAGCCATAATACGTACTCCTAAAATGCCTTCAAGCAACAGATAAGTGCGTGGCGGGGACGGAAGCAGTGAGCAGATAGATGAGTGATTAGGTCATCTGGATTAGGACGGAAGGCTTTTCGTGCTGAAGTCTCTTCTCGTTCCTTGCTGATCAGATCCTCCGCGTACACGGAGGGTTGAAACTGCCGAAGTAGAGAAAAGAAAACTCCATAGATGGATATAGTTGCAGAACTATAAGGAGCATTGAAGAAAAGTTTGAGTTGAAAGTATATGTGGTTTTGGGGAATCTGAATCATGCAGTATTACTTTCACTTTTTCTAGGCTTGTATTTCCTATGAACAAACCATCGGGGAGATAGAAGTTCTGATTTAGATAATGTCTTGCAGTCTTTGGAATAACACATTCTGCTGGAGGGGGAGTCCTTTCGGCAAAGGTCGCGCTGCGTGAGCAGAGAGCTTTCCCCGCTGCCCACACGCACATTGTTTCTGCTGGGAATGTCAGCTTTGGGCCTTTTCCTGCAAATTTTTCATATAATTTAGGTGGCTACCCTGCGTGAAATGGAAGCACCGATAGGAACCCCTCCTTTCCTTTTTCCTGTAGCTCTGCTCAGACCATTCTCTGTTAGCATGGTAGTGGTACAAAGTGTGTGGTCTTTCAGCTCTGACTAATGCATTTTGTGCTGTGTGACTGAAAATGCCTCGTAGTCTGCCAGGGCTGACTGAGGGTTGTGGAATGTGGTGCCTTTTCTCTGTTTCTCTTGATTTTTTTTTTTTTTTTTTTTTTTTAGTAGAAGTGTGTAGGCAGCTTGTTGAGAAACCTCAAGATGCAGGGGAAATGCTTGTACGTTGTGGAATGCGGCTTCCCCTGGGAGACCCCGGCTGGGCGGGCGGGCAGTGAATGAGCAAAGTGGAAGAATGAGAAAGGGAGGAGGTTGGAGGCAGGGACAGATAGGAAAGAGTGAGAGAGGAGGAAGGAAGGAGGTGGAAACGGAGGGGCCCGTTTCTCTTTTTCTGAAGCAATGACAGCTGGTTCTGTCCTGCCTCACATGACAAAGTGCTGTGGAGAGGAGTATTTAAGCTGGAAGCCAGTGAGCAAGGGTGGTCAGCTGATTTTATTTTATTTTTTTTCCAGGCTTTAATCAGGTGATCGCTGATGGCTAGTCAGCCCACCAAGAAGGGACTTCAGAACACAGGTAAGAGAGAAGCTGTGCACTCTTACATGTAACTGGGGGATCTAAAAGGGGGAGGTAAACAGCCCTAACATTGTTTGAATAGTTTAAAAAAAAAAACTCCTGACTTGCTTGGGTGTGTAACACTGTGATTGTCTCTTTCAATGCTGCTACTTTTGTTATTCAGTCTTGTTCTTGCATTTTTGTTTTTGTTTTTTTTAAAAAAAATCTGTCTTTAATTAGAAGCTTTATTGGAAAAAAAAAGACCAATTGTGTGTTGCTAAATATAGTCCTGAGTATTGCATGAATGTTGCATTCTGTTACTTTTTGAATAAAATAACTTTCCATAATGCAAGTGTGTCAAACTCATATTTAGAGGGGAATTCCCAAATACTTAAACTATGAGTCATAATAAGTTAAAGGACCAGTATAACAGTTCAGGATAAAAACTCCGTTCAGCTTTGGGTAGCTGCTTTTCTATGTGTTGGTAGTTAAATATGTCTTAAAAAAAACCCCCCAGAGATGTGCAAAAGCTGAAGCAGTTACAACTTTGCTGACCATTACCCAAAACATACGTAGCAGAGGCTAAACAGATGACTGGGAGGAGGATTGTTCAAGCATTCTCAGTTTCATGCATCTTTTCTTTAATTGTTCGTATCTAAGAACCTGGTGAAAGAGTCTTCTCACATGCTGAGGGTGCTTCAAAGGGCTCTGACTCCCCAATTCCTTTTATATAATGTCTTAGAAAGAAAACTAAACAGAAGACCAGTAATAAGTACATTTACTGTAAGTGTAAAACTACAAAATAAAAATACCTAGTGAGTGTAACAGATAAAAGTGGTTTTCAGCTGATTGTATGCCTGGCTATTGTGCCACACTCCCTTCCCTTTAAACATAACTATGTAATGTGTTCTTCCTTACCATTGCTTCTCTTTTAGTAAAAGATCTCAGATACTCTCTGAAATTTTGAATGAGTCGTACTGAAAGATGCATTCAGGAGTTTTTAAGATGAAAAAGACAGACAAGTGTTCCCAACTCCCATCTGTAGCTCTGAAAAACTCCTTGTGGTCTAGAGTTGAAGAAGACTTTATTTTGAAAAGCTGTCATACAAATTTCCATCTTTTACTGGTAACCTTATTCCTATCTACTATTTCGCAGTATTTGAATAAAAACTATTTGAGATGTACTTTTTCCTATCAGTATATGCAGTGTTTCATAAGATGCTGGTGCTGTACACAAGAGGGATAAAGATGCATGACTTTCCAATTACTTTTTATTTTGTGATGTTTCTCTTTTCTCATTGTTAAGAACATCTCTCCTTGTGCCAAGCTGGCTGTGGGATGTTGGTATTGTCTTAGAACAACAGCTGATGCTTAGATGCTCAGACATACTGAGGTTTAATCTGGTGGAAGGAGATCCTGGAATGGGGTAGTGGAATAGGTGGACTGTTTCTGTTAACTTCAGTGGACCTTTATTACATGCAAGTCTGAGGAAACACGCAGCTTCAGGCGACAGTCTGGGAGGATAATTGATAGAAGCATGGGAACCATCAGAGGTTGATAGTGGTAACAGTACATTTACAGAAAGGGATAAGAGCTCTGAAGTTGGCTTTCATACTAGATCATGGTGCAGAGAGCATTCTTAGATTTCAAATACTCTTTGGCAATAGTTCTGTACTGAAGGATTTTGAGACATATTTTTCCTTTTTTATGGGATGGGAGGAGGAGAGGTTTCATGAGGAAAGGAAAGATTGGTCAAGTGAAATAGTGTCAGACAGTAATGTCTGGTTAGCAGAGATGGCTCTGAAGAGACTCATCTACTTGCCATGAGGGCCAACAATGAGGCACTTGCTCTTCAGTGTTCCCCTTCTCAGTGAGAATTGGGAATCTTATTGGCTTGGGGCTCTGGAGAAATTAGGTATCAGGTCTGAAAGTACCCCAAGTTCCTGTAAGCCGTTCCACTGGCTTCATCTTAAGCAAACTGATCTTTTATGAATGGATGCAAATCTTCTTATATTTCGTGCAGTTGTCCTTAGGGGAATTCCTGGCAGGTGGGCTTGTCCGGGCTGTGTGCTGCAGAAATGCTGTCGGTGCACGCGCATAAACAAGAGAGTTCGTATTCTTACACATGGGCGCTACTGTGGCGTGAGAGGGTATCAGATGTGTAAAACTGGAGTGGGTAAATATAAAACTGTTTCAGAGAGTTCTGATTTCTTTTCCTCATTTTTTTTTTTCATCTAGTTAAAACTGGGAAGTTATTGCAGACTTCTTTATTTTTTTCTTCTTTTTAATCTATGGGTTTGATTGTCTGTGACCACTAGTATCTTTGAACTTCTAGCAAGGTAGCCTGTCTAGTTCAAATATGTCTGAAAGATAGGGAATATTTTAACTTTAGGTATATTTTTACATTTTCTTTGTGTTTTTAATATGTTTGCATCTGAAGAGAGGGGTTTGTTTGAAATATTTCAGGTGCAGTTCCTAGATTTCCACTTACTGATGTAAGAATATCTCTTTCAAATAACTTCTGACTTGTGATCACTTTAGGTTGTGTTTATTTAACCCTGGCATTGCCTAATGATCATGATTGCCTTGCAGCTAAGTAGGACAAAATAAATAACTTGCCTGCAAATGAGGAACTGATTCTGTGTATGTGGCGTTATAAAGGATAACATCTGCAGTATTTAATTTTCCTTAGAGTAGTGGAAGAAGAATTAAGAGTTCAACAGCTGTACTGAGTAAACTTGCAAGAACATGAGCTCTTAACACCTTTAAATACAGAAACGCTTACTTTCATAAATAACATCAGTTTAAGAATGTCAAGAAAAATCTCAAGAATTAATAGCTGAATCACATTATTTTAATGAAATATTTATTATAATGAAGTGTTTTACCCTACATTTTCTCATGGTTTGTTTTTATTAACTTTGGAGAGTGAAGACCACAGATTTTATTATTTTTTTTTTAATTCAGGTTTTTTATTACTAGATAAAGGGCAGGCGCTGCTGTTACTCATTTTAGTAAGATCTCTTACATACATGTATTTCAGGGCTTATTTTGACACCAAAACAGTCATTACTTAAGTGTTGTATCCCACTTCTATTTGGTTGGACAGTGTTTTAGTTGCTTAAAACCAAAACTCTCCTTTCCCCTCTTTGCTAGTTGTAACAGACTTAGGAGGGCAGGCATCAGAAATCTGGAATAGGATTTTCCACTTCTGAGGAACTAAGAAGCTTAGACCTTTTTGGTATTATTCACATGAATCTCTTCAGGCTTCAGTTGCACACTAAAATTCAAATAACCTCGTGAAATTTTACTACTGCCAGGCAAAATCCTTCTTGTGTCTTTAAGATCCTCTTAGACGTATTATTTGGTAGTTTATTGCCTTGTTTTAATTTTAAGATAGTCCAAAGGCTTACAGCTTTAAGCCGTTGTTATTGCTGCAAACCGAGCAGAGCAATTACGGGCTTTCCCCCACGGCCCCCGGGCTCCCGCAACAATCCCCGCACGC